>PVLA01002126.1:0-291321 GCA_004027455.1 Hydrochoerus hydrochaeris | reverse complement strand
ACTTTATATATATATAATAGATAGCTATACTATTAATCTCTGTTAGTTCATCCAAAAGAAGTTTATGCTTTCATAGTTTGATTGTTTGATCATTTTTATGCTTAAATCTTGTAACCTGAACAACTACTTCTATGATAACAATATGCAATACATTAATTAGTGTTAATTTCCACTATTGTTTTGAAATTCTGTATCTTACTAGCCTTTTTTCTGTTTCTGCTTATTTAAAAAAAATTAATAACAGCAATGGAATCAGAAGCAAAGATGCTCCTCTGCTCTACAGTTACATTGCAGGCTGAGTTTCTCTTGATGCATGCAGAATCCTCTCAGACAAAAAGACATGGCTTTGCTGTGGAGGGCACCTGACAATGGCCAGTTCTTTGGACTGACTTTGGATGGAAATGAGCTGAGATTATCGCAGACCGTGATGACAGATTACAGACAAACTGGTTGGTGCTGGAGCTGCCATCTGCAGATAGGTTTGCAGCAGAGCTACCCTCCCCGGTCACATGACAGATGGTCTTGAACAGTCCAGGGTGGTTCACTGGAAATAATGTCTTGTTTTCTCTACATACCTGCAGAGCACTAAAAAAGATGCAGCTGATTTTTTCGATTGGACTTTGTATGATTAGACAGGAAATATTCAAGGTTTGATGGGCTGTCTTTTACTCCTTCCTCCAAAATGATCAGAATTCTTTGCTAGACAGCTCTGCTGCACCTGACAGGTTCTGTTATTATTTTCTATTTTTAATTTTTAATCTAATTTTATTATTTTTTAGTCTATTTTATTTAATGTTTTAATTGCACAATGTTATTGGGTACAGTATGAAAATGCCACACATGTGTACAGCATGTAGTGACAAAATCAAAACAGTCAACATTTCCATCTAAAACATTTAAAAAAATTTTAATGTATAATGACTGCACATATTTGGGGGGTACAGTGTGATATTTAATACATAAATAAAGCATGTATGGATTAAATCAGAACACAATATTATTTTCTTTGTCTGCATCTCCTTCCTTTGTTAATAATTATCTCTGAAGTATTTTTATACTTGTAATGCTTATGTAGGTTACTGTGAAATTTAATACACATTGCTGCACTTTACCCCTACCTTATCCATGCATGGATACTATTAATAAGCATGGATCAGAGGCTGGGTGATTTGTCCAAGTTCATACAACCAAACAGACCCTGACTTCAATATTCTTCTTCTTCCAAAGCTAGTACTTTTTAAATTCCATCTCAATGCATTATCTCTTCAGGTGTAAAAGAATAACTTATTTGGCCTTCAAAACTATTGAAAAATGCACTCTGGTATGCAAAATCCTACTTGGTAACATTTCAATAAAATCTTACCTTAATTATGCAAAATAACTCACTGAGAGCGAAACTTTGCTTGAATGAGCTTAGAAAGCGCTGTGCAGTGGTCTCAGTGGGAGATTTTACTGGGAAGATATTCATGCTCAGCACTCTCCAAGCCTGAGCTACAATTTTCCTCTCACTAAATGGATTCTAAGAGTTTGCTGGCTGCTCTGCATGGCCCCTGTGCGGTCCCTTCCTCACCAGTAAACAGAACTCTGGGGCTCAAATCTAATCATCTCACTGTACTGCGAAGTCCTCTGCCTGCAAATCTTAACAGAGCTGCCCTTGGCGTGACCCTTAACCCTGGTATGTTGGCGTCATTGGACTCACAATTTAGTAGAGCATGCTCCTGGGTGTGTCTGCATGGGTCATGGAGATGTGACCTTGGGGCTTTCTGTGGTCCCTGGTCCCTTCTTCTCTGGCTCTGTTTCCTGGCCACCATGAACTGAGCCACTTTGCTCCACCATGCCCTTCCCTGCGATGTTTCTACCTTAGAACCAGCTGATCCTGGACAGGAGCTATGAGCCAATTCAACCTTTTTTGTGTTAATCTGTGGGTGTTGTGTCCAGTGCTGGGGAAGCTGGCTAATACTTAGCCTATTGTTCTAGTTTAATTTCCTCCATTATTACAGAGCTACAAACCTTTCCTTAACAGAACCCCCCTAAACTGGTAGGAATAGACATACTGTTATTTTCACTTACTTTTCATCAGTACCCTCTCTAGTCCATGGGGACAAGGAAAGACCCTGATGTTACTTGCTTTTGACATCCCAGCCACTGTCACTCTATCTGCCCTTAATAAATGCCTCATACAAATATTACAGGTTTATAAATAATGACTCACAGAGGAGTTCGTGCATAAGTTATTTCTGAGCAAGTCTTAATTTTTCCCAATGCTACTTCAAGTTAATAGTTTGTTTTTGTTTGTTTTACTCTGCAGCCCTCAGAGGTTGTTAGGGCACTGAGGGTCTGCCCTAAAAGGAAGAAATGTAGATACATGGGAACCCCTGTCTCTGCAAGAACTGTCTGCCTCTTTCCCGAGTCCGCATCACTGGATTCCATCTGATGTGCAGTTCTCACAAGAACCAAGCTGAGAGGCAAGTGCCATACCTTCATACCTTCAAACCTCCAGATGTGTGGGCTAAGAAACCATTTTTCTGTATAAATTTCTAGCCTCAGCTGTCTAATTGTAGTAACAGAAAAATGACTGATCAGTGTTTTCCAGATGGTGGAAGTGGGGTGTAGGGAAGGTTTCTAGTGCTCTCAGCTCAGCTTGGTTTGATGGCTGAGCTGCAGGCCAAGGAGACTGGAACAGCCATGCTCCTCACTGCTACCTTAGCATCCATCCTTCACCCCGTGGAAATCAGAAACTACTCGAAACTACTCGGAGGGAAGCCATTCCTATAACAATGCACTGGAGAGGGAGCACACAAGATTTCAAGGCCTGCCCCGCCCTGGGCCCTTCCCCTTCCTACGTCACCCAAAGCAAAGGCACGAGCAAACACACGCTGCCCGGGAAGAAGCTGCTAAGGCTGTAGGTGTGGAGCAGGGTGAGGACTGAGCTCGTTACTCAAGCTCCGTGTGGCTGTGTATTCATTTTTCTCAGACTGCCAGAAAAAAGAACACAAGCTGGATAGCTTAGCACAACTAAGACTTATTCTCGCACAGTCCTGGAAGGTAGAAATCTGCAGTCAAGGCATTGGCCAGGTCAAGCTTCTTCTGCCAGCTCTTGGGAAAAAACAGTCCCATGCTCCTCAGCGATTGCCAGCAATCTTTGTACTTTCCACCTCACAGCTACATCTCTCCAACCAACCTCTGCTCTCATCTGTGTCTCAGCTTCTTGGCATGGTCGCTTTGTTCCCATGAAGTGTCTGCCTCCAAGTTTCCTTAGAAGGGTACCTACCAATCATTAGATGTACAGTCCACCCTAATCCAATATGACCTCATCTGAACTTGACTACCTCCGCAAAGATTCTATCTGCAATAAGGTCACACTCACACATCCATGTGTGTGTGTGTGTGTGTGTGTGTGTGTGTGGTGTGTTCAGGGGTTCAAGGGTAGAAGTGGGGACCTCTGGTAGGCACCTAAAAAGCAAAGCAAAGGAATTACTCATAAAAGTGCAGGTGCAGAGGTACAGGAGGTTTACTGTAGAATTCACTGAGGAATACTCATAATCCAGGGCTGACTTAACTCACGGATTCTGGAGCTGATGAGACACTGTTCTCACACCTGCAAAACCCCACGATGGTTTTCATCCTTGATGAGTGTGGGAAGAATGGTGGGGTAATAAGGCTGGCATGAGCGACACTGGGCAGAAAAAAAAATGAGAAAACATAGGCAGGGTGCTTTGCAGGGTTCTAGACATTTGTGAAGGTAACTACAACCAAAAAACCATTGTTGATTCAAAGTTCTGTCTTCATTCAATTATTAGAAAGAATGACCCTGTACAGAGCTGAGAGAGAAAAGGCACTGAAACCGAATACAGCATTTCAGGCACATGACACAGGAAACCAGTTTAATAGTAAACTCACATTTAATGCACAGCTAAATTTAAGTCAGAATTTAAATGGGGTTGAATTCTCAAGTTAAAATTGTAGTGTAAAAATCAGAAATGGCCAGTCTTGCATTTGAAAATGCCTTAAATTGCCCATGAAATATGGAAATGAACTGTAATTATGTGATACAACCTTGTAGACTAATTTCCTACTATGCCTAAATTAGAGCACTAGGGGAAAGACCACAAGGAAAGTCTTTATGCAAATGCATGTGTGTTTAAGAAATTCCTCCCTAAAATAAAAAAGTCCTAGTTCTGAATGGGGGTAGGGATAGACGGATGTGGTTTTTTTCTGCTAGACACTAATGTCTTAATAAGATATTTGGTTTTGTGAGGATTAAATGAGAATTAAAATTCTCCATCTTAGAGTGGAGGTGAGTTTCTAAATATATGGGTCTTTTGCTCAATAGATTTAACCACCTAGATGAGTTAAGTGCATATTTAGTGATTATCACGCACCAGAAACCCTTCAAGTGCTTTAGGAACCTTCAGGCACTCTGACACTGGAGACCATGCGCTTAAACACCATGCTCTCCTGCTTTTCTAAGTTTCACGCATTTTATTTCCACCAGATGCCAGTGTGGAGAGCAGCAGACCAAAGCCAGAATGTGGAGCAGGACACAGTGATTGCAAGTGTGGCCTAGGATGTGCCTGGTTTGTTTCTCCTCCGGCAGAAAAGACCTCAGCGGTCTTCTCTTTGAAGGAGGTTGTGTGTTGTCTTGTTCTCCCAGGGAAGGAGAAAAACAAAACAAATGAAAACAAAAACATCCACATATCATGTTGCTGAAAGAGGAAAGGATGGAGTTGAGCTTCTGTGATTAGAGTTGAGGAAAGTCTGCCCGGCAGTGGTCAGAAAGTGGAAGTCTGGGAGAGCTCATGCAGTCAAGTGGGCAAAGGCTCCAGAGAGGCTGCTAATATATTACTGTCATCAACTTGAGGTGTGATCTAGGGCTCAGTTCTAATGTCTGCGGGTTCAAAGGAGTAAAAGAAAAATGGGACTTGAGAGATGATTTAGTTTGCACTTGGGAGAGAAAGATCGCAGGGTCCCCAGGATGTCCCAGATGAGGTGAGCTCAGCGGCAGCACAGCTGTTCCCCTCTGCAATTCTGCCCCAGCTGGTGGTGACAGTCAGTGGAGACGTAGCTTTGGGACACATATTTCTGTGATGTTTGTTTCATTCAGGGATCCCAAGAACTGGAAATGTGAATCTTATGGGGTGGTGGATACTATGAGCTAATTTTTGGCCCCTTAGTTTTAACTGTGTTGCAGTCAAGGGTTGCAAGAACAATTTCATATGGGACACAGAATTTATAGTAGTATGTTATGCTAGTCACCCAGAGTCAGATACAAGAAGTTCAGGAAATCTGTGTACACTAAAGAGCTAGAGAATCTGGCCAAGGGCCTGGATCCCACAGCAAAGAGTCCAGCTGAAGACCGAAAGCCCATGACAGTGCCCTGCACAAGTCCAAGGAGGCCTAGAATCCACAACAATGTCTCACGCAAGTCTGTTTCATGGATCTGTGCTGGAAAGGCCCAAAGGTCAGCAGTGGAAACTAGAAAGTCTGTGCCAGTGGGTGAAGGAGCTGCGCCAATAGGTTGACGATTCTGCAGTGGAGCCAAGAAGTGATGCTCAAAGTAAGGAACAGGGCTGCCCTGAAAAGTACCACAGCCATCCTCAGTGACAGTGAGGTCCTGAGCTCTTCCAACGACGAGAACAGCCAAGTGCATATCAGGAAGCCAGTGTGACAACCTTCTCCAGGAGATTGAGCAGCACATATCTTCTCCTCTGGGGCCAGGAATTGATGCTCAACAGAAGGACCAGAGGTTCCCCAAAGTGAACCACAGCCATTCTCAGTGACAAGCATCGTGAGCTCCCCCAATGATGACAGCCAAGTTCAGGGAAGCCAGCATGACAAGCTCCTCCAGGAGAACCATCGGGGCTAAACGACACCACTTAGAACCCACAGTGCTGTGCTTTTCCTCTCCAGGTCACCTTTTATGCTGGCAAATGTCCTCAGGTGGGCCCTCCATGCTCAGCACCATGCTGATTCAGTTCAGCTGGTGTTAAATGGACCACCAGATTTCAATCCACCACAAACTGTGAACAAAGTAGTCTCTATTAGGTGTGGTAGGAGATGCCAGTGTGTATTCTTTAAGGTCATGTCAGCATTCTCATACAAACCTTTCATGGGCTGTTGGGGTCCTTTATCTCATTTCCTGGCCAGTTGTAGGAAGCAACCACACAGACTGTCCAAGGTCCTGACTCCTAATTGGTTCTGCCTTCTGTGTACTGTATTAGTGATGCTACCTTTAGAGATGCAGTGACAAAATAAAAGTTCCCTGGATCTTGGGAACGTAGAATTGTGTGCAAAATGTGTCTCTCACTATAGTATACACTGACAGAACAAATTAAAACAAAATATGTAATATGTACATGCATATATATATATATATGTATCATATATCTGTATGTACAAATATCAGTGGAAAGTTAGGATCTTGACATCATGAGCATTTCTCAACTCACACAATTTCTGTAGCTGAAGTCATCTGAGAAAGGATGACCCAGGTGGTTCTAGCTCAGGGATACATGTGTGTGTGAGACAGCTTGGGGTTGGAGCATCCTCTCCAAGCTGGCCCCACACACCTAACAGCTGTTGGCAGATGTTGACTCCACCCAGCATGGACCTCAGCTTGGGACCCCTGGATTGACCTCACAAAGTTCTTCCTTCTTAGAGAGTGATTCCAGAAAACAATGGGAAACCACAATGCCTGCTTGCTAGAACCAGACTCCATGTCCAGCCCACCCCCACATTGAGACAGATGGGGCTCCACTTTGTGAGGACATTGTCTTGGAATGGATGTATTTTGAACTTTCACGAGAGGTGATATACTTAAAGTTTTGTAATAGATTTCAAGAGTCCAGTGAATGAAAGCAATTAGTATTTGAAAGCATAAATAGTACACTGTTTTACTATACCCACTCAGTCCTCTGCACGGCTCTGGGCATGCCCCAGCCTTCTTACATAACGAGCTCAGTGAATTGCTAATTGAATTTTTGTTTTGTCTGAGGTGTTGTGGTAAGCATTTTTGGTGGACTATCATATTTAGTCTTCACAATGACCCTGGAAAAATGGGTGCCAGTCTATTATTATCCTCACTTTACAGATGGAAATTTTTACAGAGGGAAACTGAAGTATGAATAGAGAAGTTAAACTGTTTGTTGGATATTTATATATGGAGGGTTTTATATTTTGGGGTTTTTCTGTTTATTTTTGTTTTGTTTTGCAATGCTGTGGGTTGAACCCATGGCCATTGTGCTAAGCTGCATCTTCAGCCCTTCAAGATATATATATATATATATATATATATATATATATATATATATATATCAAGAGATTACCTCATTAAATTGTTCAGCTGGGCTCAATCTTGTGATCCTCCTGCCTCTGGGTAATATTTGAATTGTGAAGTCTTTATTTTTCTTTCTGGTCTAGATTTCCCTAAAAATCTGCAAGCAAAATTTCCCCAGGTTGAAAGATAGGATTTCCTCATTTTCAGTCTTCTTTGTCCACTGTTCAGTTAAAAACAAAACAAAATGAAATGAAACAACAACAACAAAAAAAATCCGAAACAAACCCAAAGCCCTTCTAGATTCTTGTTTTGGACTTTAGCTTTCTCCTTGAAACTTTGATGTTTGAAGGTCCTACGGCTGCATCAAAGTTTGAAAGCCACCAGATTCGACTTTCCCACGTGTCACTTAGTGCTGATTACAGGAGCCCGCAGTCTCCCTGCCTCCCTGTCATGACAGAACTTAAGAGACCATGTCCTTCAGCTCCATCCCCGCCAATGGCTCCCTCAGCTTCCCTGTGTGCTTTGCCACTGTCCTCATTCTCCGTGCGATGAGGACTGAGACTGAAGCACTGGTGTGGTCCCTTCACAGGGGCCACATCTCCAGTCCCTCGCACTTCTAAATTATCTCATGTACAATGGCCACAAAAATCCCCAAGAGTGTCTTCTGTGGCTCTGCCACTCTGTTGCTAAAATAAACCTTCGATTGGCTGCATCACTTTCCCAGGGCTGGGAGAGTGCGCAGGTCTAGTGTAGAGCATTAGGTAGTTTTTTCAAAGAGTGATCTAAAAGAAGGTTTTTTTTCTTTATGAATAGAATTTCCTGAGTTCTTTGATGTGCTAATACGCAAAGAAAATCTTTTCAGAGAGAAAAGAAGAGAAAACAGGACCCAGAGGGTTTGTCTCCCGGGCTTGTGTGGCAAGCACAGTTCAGATCATGGAAGTCTCTAGGACGATCCACCTGGAGGCGTTTCAGATCATTATGGTCTCCCCTCTCCCTGGCACCTTTCACCTGCTGATAAGTCCTCTGCTGCTTACAATTCTCCTCAACATGTGAAAGCCCGGAACTCATCCTCTGCTAGGCTTGACTATGTCTCCTTTAAACTCAACCTCAACCTTCCCAGATCCTCTGTTTCAGAGTATCAAGATCCCTGTCTCTCTGCAGAGAGAGAGAGAGAGAAAGAGAGAGAGAGGGAAATCATTATCTTTACTGAAGGACTGGGTATTTTAATAATAAAGCCACAAACTAACATAATTTCTTCAGGGTCCAAAACCTGTGTCTGTACGTATGTGACAAATACAAAGTTACCCCTTCATTAGTGGCCTCCTTTGAGCATGTCCAGTTGTAAACCCGACTTCATTAGCCCAGATGCCGCCCCTCTGTCTGGGACGGCCTTGTCTTCTACATTCCCCAGTGAAATTCCATCCATTTTTTTTTCTTCTGGAAAACCCCAGTGGCTGCACACGGGATCATTCCCACACCCATCATGATTCCCCTCATTAAGACATCCCCCAAGTCCAGGCCACTGAACCCTTAGTTTCATCCTGTGGATTTTATTTGATCTTCTTTTTATAGGCTAAGTGCTGGAGAGTGGCACAGGGGGAAGGTTCTTGGTGCTGCCAGCTTTGAAGCATCGGTAGGGGTCTCCAAGGCCGAGCTCACTAGTTAAAACTATACTATTACATTGGTTAGAACAATAAATAACTTAAAGATATTTTAATGCTCAGGAGGAGCCCAATCCTTCTAAATCTTAATGAAAAGCAAAGCATTTTCTAAATGCTTTGTAATTTGCATAACTTTTTGCTTCTTTTGAAGGCAGGGAATTTCATTATTATGCAGAGTAATATTATATTCCTTTGATAGTTTTAACTTGTATCACCTGAAGAAGAAGAAAGACGCCATATCTCTTCTAAATATGGTTTCCTTGGTTCTATAAAGAGAATATTGAAGGGCCACTGAAACAAGCAAACAGTCAGGTGCTAGACATGGAAACATGGGTGATACGAGTTTCCTATGACACTCTGAGAATTGGCCTTGTGCATTTACTCATTAATACATTCATGTGTGAGACACTTCCAGAGCATTCAGTGTATGTCAGAGACTTGCATGGTGGGGTGTGTGTTAGAACAAATTCGCTGGAAATAGATGCAGAGACTGGAAACTGAAAATTGTGTGCAGAAGTTTAGTGGACAATAACTCAAAGAAAGTAAGGCCACAGGATTGGGCAGGTAGAGAAGTGACAACAGGATTGCACCTGAAGCTTGATCCAGTCCTACCAGGACCTCTGGGCTTGGGATGAACCTTTAACACTGTCCCAAAGCAGCCAGGATAGCAGCTCTCTGTGTGCTCAGTCATGTGGTTATTAGTGGCCCGTTCTTTCTGAAAGGGGCTGTGACCCTGTGTTTTGTGACCTAGGAAAAGGCTGAACAAAGGGCAAGGCTTTGAGCTGTCAGCAGTTCATTAGTGACCCCACCAGCTGGAGGGGGGACCAACTCTGAGGGAGGACACAGCACCCACTCCTGGGATGTAACAGGGACAAGGACGCATTGATGCCCTGGAGAACGGACAGTTAGATTGGGGATTAGGGCAGGCAGAGCAGCTGTGCTAACTGCTAGGCCCTGTGAGTTGCTGAGAGGAGATGGCTGCAGAGCCCGCGTGCCCGGGTCCTGCACCTGAAATCAATCAGGGAACGCCACTTTCAGTCCTCCTGGCATGGGGTCATCAAGAGATCAAGCTGAACCCTGTACCTGACTCCAATCTCCTGACATGAGGTCAAATGGTTTCTTCGGGGCAGCATAGAGCTGATGTCACAAAGAAACCATAAAAGCTGGTGTACATTAAAGGTTGCAGTGAGTCTTTTTGTCAGTCTGTCTCGCGCTAGGCAGGATGTCCTTGCTCTCCTACTTCAGCCGGCCTAACTCTCTGCAGAGCACTTCTTTGGCACTTTTTCTTTTCTTCTTTTATGCTAACTCAATGTTAAACTTTCATGTTTGTCTATTTTTCTGTCCAATTCATTGAACAGGACAAAAAGAGCCCGGAGAGCATCGCGTGGTCCAATCCGGGAGCCACGATTACAAACAGACACATACACGGAGCTAAGCATAAGCATGGAAGAGTTGTGAGTGCTGCAAAGGCATCCATCCCGGGCTTAGGTGTCCTGAAATATCTTCTCGGAGAGGCCGATGGCAGTCATGGCGGAAAAGGGAGTCACTGTGGAAAAGCATTAGAGGAAGGGGAGCAGCCTGCCTGAGAGCTGGTAGTCAGAGGAATCTCCCCCTGCCAGGAATGGTTGAATGGAAAGGGCAATGGGAGAAGTAGCCCAGGAGCTGAGAGAGGACCTGATGCCAATGCATGGGCCTGCAGGAGCAGGGATGCCAGCCTAGCAGTCCGGGATTTGACCCGGATCATCCTGACAATCACAGTTGCCACTGGGGAGCCTTATGATGTAATTTGCACTTCAGGACGATCCTTCTGGCCGCTGCTTGGAGGAAGGATTGGAGGTAAAGAGCAAGGAGGGCTCATCTAGGGGTTCCCATGGGCACCGGGTCATTAGTTTCAGGTGAGAAATAATGATGATTAGGATGGAGGCGTGTCAGGTGGGGCGAAGAGAACGGATGGATCTGAGAGCTATTTAGCAGGCAGAATCCATAAGACGTGTGATGGGAGATCAGTCTTCAGGGAAAAGGAGGCGTCAACCTCACATTTGTCTTTGAGCCAAAGCTTGCTGCAGGGGTGGGCGGGAGGGAGCTCAGCCTGTCAGGCTAAAGCAAGGGAACCAATTAGAGCCATGACAAACAACATTCTTTAGTGTAGGGACTCACTGGGAAAAAGAAAAACAGGCTAATGGACCAAACTTCCATAGAAATGAAAATGGCATTATAGGATCCTAGGAAAATAAAATATATAGTACTCATACAATTTAAATTATCCTTTTTTTGAAGAATGCCATTGAGAAGGGAGGTCCTGCATTCACCCACTAAAATATTACAGTCTGGGCCTCACTGAGCTATCACAGCATGGCGGCAGCTTGTCAGTATTTTTGGTTCCTATGTATGTAGTACTTTGACCTCACAGAGACCATGTTAGAGCTCGATTTTTATCCTTCCCATAACCCTGAAGGTAGGAGTTGCTGCTCTCCGAATGTACAGAAGTGGGAACAGAGGCTTGGAGAAGTCACGTGACTTTCCTTTCCAAGTGGCAGAGTTCAGTCTAGAACATTCCTTCTGTTCAGGGCCATGCTTCCTGCCACAGCACCCACCATTTACCAAGCCATTGGGCCACACGGAGAGGAAATCGATCAGCGTGAATGTTGAGTGCTTCCAGTCGCAAAGGAACTCTCTCTGCTGCTGTGAGATGACACAGCCTATGTGCTTGGAATTAAGAAGCTGGGGTGCAGGGGGTATCTTGTTATGCTCAGAGAGCCCCAGCACTGCCCATTTCCCCTGCAGATGCTTAAAAAATGTCACCTGAGCATCAGTGCCACCAGAGAGCATGCAGGAGCTTCAGGGACCTTCCTGGGCACCCTCCAGCTGGCATGGACCACAGGAACTGGGATCCCCAGAGTTGGTTTCTCTGGATCCCTGTACTGTGTAACATCTGAAAATTTGCACTTTGTCTTGCTTCCTGGGCTCTATCTTGTAGTCAAGTGAATTATAGAGCGTTTCCTCCCCGCCGTCGAATTCACGAGGTTATAACCATGCTGAACAGAGGTGTGCGCCCTGACTAGAGAAGGGGAGGGCAGGAGATAAGGGAGGCAGCCCCTGCTGACATTTGTTTGTCAAACTCCTTCCCGTGTTGGTCTGGGACCGTATGACAGCTTCCTGTGGCAGTGTTAGGGGAGGGCATGGAACTATTAAGAGAAACGACCCAGTGGGAGGTCCTCAAGTAACTAGGGGAGGTGCTCTAGGAAGGGATTAAGGAAGCTCTCAGGAGACGTCCTAGCTACTCAGGAGGCTGAGGCAGGAGGGTTGTAAAGTGGAGGCCAGTCTGGACAACTTGGTGAGACTCCATCTCAAAAAACAAACAAAACAAAACAAAACAAAACAAAAAACCATGCTGGGTTGTAGCCTGTTGCAGCCTGGGTTCAATCCCCAGTGCTAAAACAAAACAAAACAAAACAAAACAAGCTCTCATGCCCACCCTCTGCCTCATCTTGGACTTTGAAAATCCATCATTGTGAGCTAATAATAAACCTCTTTTATTTATAAAGTCAGCTTGTCCCATATGAACATTTTATTACAGTACCAAAAACAGATGAATGCGTGTTGCCAGAGGTGCCTTGTAATCTTTATTGCTACGGGAGCTTAGTGGGTTTTTTTTCTTTCATTCTTTCTCATTACCTTTTCCTCTACAGAGCTCTTCCATCCTGGACTACCCCATCTACTTCCTGAGTCCTAGGCTGTTCTCTCTGAAATGGCCATAATATTGAGAAGAAACTGCAAATTACCATGATAAATACTGAACCCAGGGAAATCACAGAACACCTCTAATTTTAGTGGGAGAAGTAATAATAATAATAATTATACCATTTAAAAATATTTTACACACACTAACTCAGCAATGTGTTGGGATTAAATTACATTACAGTACAAGGATTCTGCAATATTTTTCAGTGACGATTTAGCTATTAGTTATGCTCCTTTTTCCCTGCCTTCAGTAGCATTGGATTGGATACTCTGTGCAGGGTTTTAAATGCTGATTTTACACCTTTATCTGCATGCTCTCACACGTACGGGAAAGGTCTCTCCTTACACTGTCATGCATCATCTTGGCCCATGACTCCTTTGCTCTGTGCTCACTCTGCTCTGGACAATGTCTTCTCTCCTCCTAGAATCTTCCTGACCACACGATCTGCCCAAGGTGGCTGTTCTCAGTGATTTCCCCCTCTGCCGTGTTCCTGTTCTGTTGGTATTTGACAAATACGTCAATTCTGATGCTGTGTCCTGTGACTGCAGAAAAGAGAAAGTGGGTGACATGTGATTCTTGGCATGGCCCTGATGAAACCTCTCCTGCTCTTCTCTTCAGACAGAAGCGGCCTGTAAAAAGAATAGTTTTGAGCACATTCACATTTATTTAATTCAAAATTAGGATGCTATGAACCTTTTCTCTACAAACACAAGACACACACAAAAAAATACGATGTCAGAATTATATGTGGAAAATCCTAAGGGATCCACAAGAAAAAAGCTGTTGGAAATAATGAATTGGTTTACCAGGTCACAGGTTATAAGATCAATGTACAAAAATCAATTGTAATTTTATGTACTAGCAATGAATAATCTCAAAATGAAATTTAGAAAGCAATTCCAGCCATAATATTTCCAAAAACAGAACAGAATCACTAGGAATGCATTTAATGCAAGATGTGTAAGACTTGTAACACTGAAAATATCAGAACCAAGTGACAGAAATAAATAAAGACCGTCTAAATAAATGAAGAGAAATTCCATGTTCGTGAAATGGAAGATGTCAGTCATCCCAAAACTGTAACACAGATTCAACTGCATGGCCACCAAAATCCCCCAGGCATGCTCTTGTGTCCTCAGGAGGGGCCCTAGGTCCCCCCTCCCCTAACCATCCTGTTAGCCACAAACCACTTTCTTCAGAGGCAGGTCTTTGTGTTTTGTGAAGTTGGAAAGTTGCACCTGAAACTGGTTTCCTGCTCATTTGTTGCAAGCAAATGAGGTAAAAGTCACTGTCACAGGCCCCTACACCTCTCACATAAGCGGGGACTGTGACCATCCTGGCTGTGGAGATGTAGTTTACAGGACACCATGAAGGAAATTAGAGGATGAATCGAAGAGTGGCTTGTGAAAGTTCTTGCAGGTCACACGTCTCATGAGGATTAGGTCCAAGATGGATTCACGTCTGTTGCACCTCAATAAGAGAGAAGCAAAGAGCCCAACGGTTTCCAGCAGAAAAGACACACAAAAGGCTGACAAGTGCAAGAAGAGATGCTCAACATCGTCAATCATTAGGAGTGGAGACGCTGGAAACAAACCGAGACGCCACCAGGAAGGTCACAGGCTCCTGCCACAGGCTCCTGGTGGAGATGTGAAATGGTGTCATCCTCCTGGAAAGCAGGTTTTCTGTTTCTTAGGAAGTCAGCAGATAACCTGGTGTTCTTGTCTGTTTTCTGCTGCTATAACAGAATAGCACTGACTGGGGAAATTATAAATACTAAAAGCTTATGTGATACATGGCTTGGGGGCAGGGTGGTCCAAGACTGAAGGTCCACATAGAGTGATGCTCTTCTTACTGCATTAAAATGTGGATGAAGGTGGGAGAAGGAGAGAAAGAGAGAGGACATGAGGCTGGAGTCTCCTCTTTCATAACTCACCCGGTCCCTCGGAAAACAGCTTTAATTCACTCATGAAGGCAGTGCCTAAATAACCTAGTCACCTCTCAAACATCCCACCTCTCAGTATTGTTGCACTGGAAGTTCCAAATATGTGAATTTTGGAACACACACATTCAAACCACAGCAATCCCATGCGTACATAGGTACCTACTCAAGGAAAATGAAACTATGTCCCTGAAAAGACATTTCAGTGCAAGTTTGTGGCATTACTATAAAATCCTCAAACCAGTAACAATCTAAATACTCACCCACTGTTCAAGTCATAAATGACGTGCAGTGTATCTGTGTAATGGGATTTAAGTCAACCCTAAAAGTGATTGAACTACTTCTATAAGTACAACATGGATGAACCACAAGAATATTACAGCAGGTTGAGGAATCCAGAGACAAAAGCCTTGCATACTTTTCTATATGTGAAACATCCAGAAGAGGTAAATCTACAGACACATAGGCAGAGCCAAGTTTCCCTGGGGCTGAGGAAGGGAGCAGTGACTGATTGCGAGTAACCATAGGAGCACTAAAGGATGAGAATGCTTTAAATATTGTGATGATATTTGCACATCTGTATACATTTTTGAAAAATCATCTGACCTGTACTGGTGTATTGGGAGAATTGCATAAGTTTTGTGCATCAATAATGTGAAATAAAAAATAGCCATACCATGCAGAGTGGGAAGTAGAAGGTGGGCAAGTTTGGCAATACCCATGACTCTTGAGGATGGGTGGTGGCTCAGGAGGGTTCATTGTTCTTTCTCTGTCCACCCATTTTGTGTATTTGAGATGTTCATAATAAAAAATTTAAAATGGGATTTGAAGAAAACAATGTCATGCTTTATTTTCTTTGAGTGAAATGAAGTTGGGCTCATATCATGAGGTGGAAGGAGAATTCAGTGTTAGTCACTGGGCCCCCTCCCCAGGGTCCTTCGACAACACAGGAAGCCAATGTGGTGTGGGGGGCTGTGGAAGCTGGAGCTTGATCACATGTGTCAGGCTAAAGCAAGGCCAGCCCTGAAAACACAGAGAGACCAGAACAAGCTGTGTAAACAAGTTGTTCCAGTACAAAAAAGACAAGGGGCCCAGGCTAGCCAGGCAAACAAGTTGCTAGGCAGTGGGGTTGAAACTGACATTCTTCTTTGGAGGATATAAATAAATGTACTGCACTGATTAAGCAGTTTCTTTCCTCCCATCAGGAGGATTAGGGCTTCACCTGACCCCAGCTTTGTTCTTTATTTTTCTCATCCTCTCTCAGTCCTTAACCCCAAGGTTCTTAACATCAGGAGTTGCATGGGTTGTGGCAATGTGATGTCCCTGGACCTTCAGGCCATTAGGGTCAAGATGATATGGGCATTTTCTGCTGTGAGTGAGCCCTGGAAGAAGTGAGTTGTGCTGATACTGTCCTCAGTATCTTTCTCCTAGGTGGATTTATACTTCCGTGATAACTGGGTGAGGAAGTCACCTTATAGCTACTTCCTTAGGTGATGCTAATGCATTGGTAAAGCAGGGACAAAAACATGGCTCTGATTTAGATGTGTGTATATGAGTAAAATATAGAGAATAATGCACAAGTGACTTGCAGCTTTTCAAATCCACCTTGAGTATGTAAACCTTAGTGCATACACTTTATCATTCACAAAGCAGGAATGTGTTGAGCCTTTCCAAGGACTCACAGGAACTATCTGAAACACTCAAAACAGAGTCCTAAACAAACCAACAAAAGCTCCACTTTTATGCAGCTTGGACTCTGGGGTTTATGTCTTCATACTTTAATGTGCCACAGGATCATGCACAGACGTTAAAATGTAGATTCTGATGGTACCAGGGTGCCTGTGTACTGCTAAACAAAACACAGGTTTACTTGCAAGTTCCTAGGGCACCAAGTGGGAAAGGTTTGAAAGACATGAAAGCTGATCCTTCACAAGTTTCTTGTACTGAAATTTTTGGAACTTGGGTCTTACCTGTGCTGAGTGACAGTTGCTGACATGCTCTGCCCTGAGACCCACATGACCCCTGTGTGAATTATTGCTGTCTCCTGCCGTGGAGGTGACCCTGGCCAGGCAGCCTACTGGATTGACCACACCTTCTAAGGCCCTGTCGCCTCTGGGCTGTGTGATTAACTCACAGGTCAGGACTTGTGTGTTAGCCTCCCTTTAGGGATCTGCTTCTGCTTTGTACTTCAAAGGCCCATCCAGCAGCTATCAAAGGTCTCTCTAAATCTTTGGAGAGAAGCTTGAGCCCTTGCTCCTCTTACATTTTAGCTCTTTCCTGCACTTCTAAGATATGGTGTTAATGAGGAGAGAATGGGGAAAAAAGAAAGCTAAAAATTTCCCTTGTGGTTTTCATTATATATATATATATATATATATATATATATATATATATATATATCTTTATCTCCCAAAAGCAATCTGTATTTACTTGAGACTGTTGCACAAAATGGGTTAATTCTGTACAGGTCCTGTGGCTCTGCTTCAAAATAATAACCTCCTCCTGTAAACAGCCAGGCCGTTTACCCCTTGCCTGGCTCTGGCTGTGCAGGGAGGTGTTACAAGAAGGTGAAAGACTGCAGGGACCCAGCTTCTAGGAATGGATTTTTATGAAATCAATACAAGGACACACAAGAGTATCTGTAAAAGGAAGGTTTTCACAGAATTATTTTGATAGCAAACATGGGAGAGGGGGACCTTAAATATTTGTATTGGTTTCTTGACACTTGTTGTGGTTTGTGTCTGGATGTCCCCCCAAAACCTAATGCAGTCATGGTGGGGTGGGCCTTTCCAAGGAAGCTGAATCTAGCATTTGTGATTGGTCCATTGTCTAGCGCTGGGATTGACGGTGTGAGTGCTGTACTCACCCAGAGGCGGGAACCAGCATACAATATAAAGGAGGGAAGGAGGTTTACTTTGCCCTTTTGCCCTTTTGCTCTTGTCACTTTGGCCCAGTGAATAGCTGCCCCTTAGCTATGCCACACTGCCTGGGAGCCAGCTGAGTATGGACTGAAAACCTCCAAAAGCTGTAAGTTAAATAAACTTTTCCTTCTCTAATTTAGGGCATCAGGTATTTTGTCTCAGCAAAGACAGAAAAGTAACCAAGCACCACTACTGTGACTTACTTCCATTTAGTGGCTTAAATAGCACACATCACTTCTCTTATGGCTATAGAAGACAGAAGCCTGGATTCAGTTTTGCTGAGGTCAAGCCAGCATGCTGGGCTGGTTGTTGGCCTGTGTCTCTGAAGACAGAGTTCTTTCCTGGCCTCTCTTGGTCCATCGCTGCACACCCCTGTCCTGGGCAGCAGCTCTCTGCTTCTTCAATCTCAGTCCTTCTCTCCTGTCTATCACCACAGTCACTCTCTAACTCCATTCCCACCTCCTATTCATGAGGATTGCTGTGACCATACTGGGCCCATGTGGAAAGTCCAGGAAAACACCCCATCCTATAGGATTATTAGTGTAGAGTTAAGATCTTTATCATAACCGAATCTGCCAAGTTCCTGCCATGTAAGGTAACCATCACAGGTTCTGTCGATTAGGATGTGGACAAATGGGCTACTGTGATCTAGGTTACCATAATATTAAGGCAGAGGAAGTGGTGAATGATGTCACAGTCATTAAGTGGACCATTACTTCAATGATATTTAAAGAAAACATAAAATTATGGTAATGATTCAATACATGTTCACCAAATCTAACACCATGTCCTGCTGGGTGGTGGGTAGTAATGTCAAAGAACAGGCTTTTCTGTTTTGGTTTTATGACCCATCTAAGGCAACAGATAATAAATCAGTGAACAAATCCATAAAAACAGTACTTTCAACTAATGATCAGTTCTATAAAGCAAATGAGGGAGAGTGAAAGGAATGGTCTTTGTGTAAGGCATCCATGAAGGCTTTCTGAGGAGATTACATTGCAACTAGATCTAACAAAGAGGACCAGCTAGATTCTAACTACATTACAAACACCAGCCCACTCACTTAACTCTTACACTAGCGAGGTGACATGGGCATCACTGTATCTGCATTTTACAGATAAGAAAACTAAGGGGTGATAAGATTGAGTGATTTTTCAGTAATAGATGATACTGCCATGAGAGAGAGAGACAGAGAGAGAGAGAGAGAGAATGTGTGTGTGTTGCTCTGTATATGGGTCTGTGTGTGTAGATGGGAGATTCAAATGAAGGCATCCTAAAATAAAACCAGAAAGATATGTCTGAAGCTTGTGTCTGAGGAATGATTACACATAATTTTTCTTCTTTATGCTTTATTCACTTCCAAATGTTTCGATAGAGAACATGCACTATTTTACATGTAGGGAAATAATTAAAAAGTAAAAGATAATGTGAGTTTTGCAGCAGAACTAATATCACCTCACACCTTTTGTAGAAAGGGGATAAAGGATGAAGAAGGCACAGATCTCACCATCCAGATTAAATCCTGGAGCAGGTTAATTTCCTAAACTCTTAGGGTTCAGTAATGGGTTCCCCCTTTAGGTTCAATCATCCTTCTGTTAATCAGTGAGGTGTTTTAGGAATATTCCTATTCAAATAACCAACATTTTCAGCTTTTCCAAATTCTGATGTTGTAGAGAGACAGCTTTCCTCACACACAGCCTGTCTCTTTGTACACTCATTCTCCCTGTGTCTAGATTCGGCTTGTCAAGTCGGCTTTCTCTGAAGAATGCCCCTGTCTGACTTGACATCATTTATTTTATTTATGTTGGAGAACTCTGGTGGAAATACTGTAGCTGTGATTCTATATGAATGTGTGTAGGTGCAGAAGGCAGAGCCACACATCATTAGAAGGTGAATTTGCTTATTAAATTTCTAGTCTTGGGAGTTGTTAAAAGATAAACCACTCCTGAGTACCCTCTGCTAGATCGCAAAAAACGAGGAGAGCGTGAGATCTAATCCTCAGAGATGGAGGAGACCCTGAACACATTTTAGACTCCAAATCTTAAAAGTGTCAGAAACTATTTTTAAAAAGCTAGATTCTGACCTTGCTGCAGGCAGCGAGCATTTATCGCCTTTCTTAGCCTGATCTCTTTTCGAAGGCCTTCGGGTGTTTACTGTTTGTCTAGTTCTCAGTCTTGCCCTAGTCTTGCCCATCTATACCATGAATATTTTAAAAGGAAAAATGCAACCCTTAATATATCAGAAACAGAAGAGACCATAAAGTGATGAACTGAGTGAAAATGCTGATATTGTGCATTAATAGATATATATTTTTCATAAGGTTTTGAGAACATTGAAATGTTCTTGTTTTTAACAGAAAGTCTGAGGGTTGTAAAGTACCTGATACATTAAAAGATGTATACTAAAAACCAAGGACAAAAATATCTAAGTAAATTATACCTTATTCCTTAGAAATTTGTTTAATTGTACTTTCTGGGCTCTAAGAATGAACCAATTCTTCAACGAAGGCAGCCATAAGAAGATGTAGTCAAATTAGATGGAATGTCAGTGGTGCTAAAGAAAACAAATCATGATTAAGAAAAATACTGCTCATTTGCAGCCAAGAAGCAGGAAAAAAATTAGAATAAGAGGACTTCAGAATCAGAATTGACTGAAGAGGAGCCTGTTTACCGTTGTTGTTCACTTTAAAATAGAGACGAGAGCTTAGCTGAAGCTTCATGAAAATACCCCTGCTTGGGTAAAACAAAGAGGACAGATTTCAGTTGAGCAAGGCACTCTTCCCTCAATGGCCTAATTCTGATAAACCACCAAGACACGTGGCTGCTACATTCCTGACAACGAATTTATATAAAAGGAAACAAAGCCCCACAGAGTTTTCATTGTGGATGTTTTCACTGTGTCCCTGCCAAGCTATCAAACAAGCAAGGAACTGATTGTAATTACAGCCTCTTTCAGAGGAGCAGGAGCATTGGTTTGAGAAAAGTCCCATTGTAATTCTTTGCAAGGAGTGGGGTGGTCTCTCAGCAGGACCATAAATGGGTTCTGGTGCTGGAACCAGGTCCAGGCTGAAGAAAGCCTTGGATCTGATTCATAGCGGTGAAGTTGGGTTACGTTCCGGGCAGGCAGCAGAAGAATGGTTCTAAATTCTGAGCGCAGTGGTGTGGGGACTGGCCTAACACCCCAACGGTGCTGAGATTCTCTGGGCAATCAGTCGGCCTCAGAGGGCTGGTTTCCGCATCCATAGATATGGTGCTGTGACTACCTGAACAGTAAGGGCCTTTTAAACTGGAACAGTCTGATTTTTTTTTCTCTTTGCTCCAAAAGGCTGACATGGACTCTTTTCCCCCGCTGCAGGGAGGTATTGGGAAGCTTAAATTCTGATAAATGAAAAGCCAAAGTGCAAATGTGCAGGGGAAAGCTCACAGCCTGCAATTACCTATTTCCCTCTGCTGTAAACGTCTTCTTCCCTATCTTACTGAACTCAGGAATGGCAACACGAACTTACTTTGTGATTTCCAGGGTGAACATTTTAGATTTGTCATGGTTCTTCTGGGAAGTAGAGGACCGATCCTGAAGTGACACAGATTGAGAAAACTAACGGCTGCTTATTACAAATAAGACTTAAACCTTCGCTGTAAATCTCTTCAGTTTTTTAAATCATTTGTTCCTACAGCCAAAGCTAACCTCTCCCGACTGCTGTACCTACCTTCTAGGAATCATTCTGATTTTGTGGCTATAATTAGAAAATCAGAATTCTAACATTTCTTTAAGATGTCTCTTTTCTCTAATCTTCATATAAGTACTATCATGTCCATATATAAAAAATTTTCTGCTAATATTTGTTTCAGGTGTCCTGGTGCGGGCATTAGACTCTGCAACACTCGGGCAGTTTAGTTTCTCTTCAGTAGCTCACAACTTTTCTTCCAATATGCACGGGTAAGAGGGTGCCTCTGCACTTTCCCTCTGCTTACCCCGGCAATGTTCTGAATGTTTACTAAGTAAGTGCTAAACACCAGAGATGGAAAAGTTAAATGGTAGTCTTGGTCCTTTAACTTAGCTATAACTTACCTTTCAGTAGCTTCACAAAGAGAAGTCCAAGGTCACGTGACGGACATTATGCTAAAGATGCCCCAGATCCTTACTCAGGTACTCAGGATCAACACTTTAAGCTCTGGCAGTGAAGAAGGCTTTCTGTAGGAAGCCGTGTCTAATCCTAGACCTGTAGAACAGGTAGTACTTAGGAGAGCCACGAGTGGGTGTGGGTGTGGAATTAGTGGGTCGGGCATTAGGTGTGGAAGTATTAGATGGGTAAAGAACATGCCAGGTGCAGGAAATCTCATGGTGAAGGGCAGTGGTGGCTCCAGATGATAGATAAGGCAGCACCATCTGAGAGGGAATGAGAGAGAAGTCAGATCCCGTAGGCACAGCTAAGCCACATTCAGCGCTGTGGAATTTACCTTAAGGGTCCATGGGAGTCATTGGCGGATCCGAAGGAAAATGTTTCTTGTGACCTTCATGTACCCTTCACCCGACCTCCTGCCTTCCATGCTCTTCCTCCATCCTCGCAACAACCTGTTCCTCCTTTAAGAGTCAGATTAAACCTAGGGACCTTTGGAGACCTTTTTGGGCAGCTACCTATCTTCCTTCCTACAAGCACATTCATTTTGTAGGTATTCATTTCCATGCTTTTCTCACAATTTAAGACCTGGAAATCTTCAGGGCCAAGTCTGTGTCTGATCAGTGACCCCTGAGCTCATGGTGAACAGCAGGCTCTGGAAAGGTGCCCACAAGAGTGCAGAGTAAAGCCTTCTGCCTTGAGATGATCTCCTCAGTAAGGACATTTAGCCGTGGATGCTGGGACATACTTCCTGGTGCTCAGGGGCCTTCATGACTGGGAACATTTGTTTTTGAGAAAACTCAGAACGATCATGCATAGAGGTGACACTTGGCAGGGGAGCTCAGACCCCAGAACTCACCACCACTTTTCCTCTGGAAGATCTCGGGCCAGCTAGGGCTCACTCTCCTGCTCTAATTCTCAGGACCAGTTGACATTTGTTTAGGCACCTGCTTCGACCCACTCCGGCGAAGGTGTGCAGAGCGCACCATGCTTTGGAGGTGACAAGCCCTGAAGTCATATTTGGCTGTGCCATTTGCCGGCTGTGCATGGTATGCAGAATCTCAAATGGTCCCTCATCCCACACCTTGTATAAATAACTTCCTCCCCTGGAACTCACAAGGTGGAACCTTGCCTATGATTGGACATCACCATTTTACTTAGGTAATTAATCTGTTCATGCTGAGTGAACTAAAGGGGGATTATTCCGAGTGACCCTGAGAGCGAGGTAATGATGCTTCTGGCCTAGGAGCAAACTGCCACGGTGTCAGCTGCCTGTGAGAGTCATGTGGCAAAAACTGTCTGTGACCTCAAGCCTAGAGGGTCCCTGGTTGACAGCTAGTGAAGATTTTAGTGATATCACGGCAAACAAAATAATTCTGCCAGTACCACTGAACTTGTAGAGATAACTGCAGACCTCAAATACTAAGCATAGCTCTGGCCACCACCTTGATTTCATCCCAGCAAGACTGTGACCAGAGCACACAGAACTTATACCTGGACTCCAGATCCAGTGATAATAAAGTTACACTGTTTCCAAGGGCCCACACTGTGGTAATATGCTAAGCAGCAAGAACGCAGCAATACAAAAATAACACACTGTGAGCTCACCTGACTCTAGGGAAGGTTTCTACCTACTTGGAACTTCATTTTCCTCCTCTGAAAGGAGAACGATGATCAGATTCCTTCTCGGGCTGCTGACATCTGTAGTGATAATACACGCCCTGTTCCTAGTAGCTCCTTGGCGGTAAGTGCCGCTTCCTGGGCCCTAGACCCCTCCACCATCTGTGTGTGGCTTTTTGGAGATCTGTAGACTCAGGGATTCCGGCTGCTTTAGGTCTCTCTTGCTCAGCAGCCACTCCAGGCTGGGGTCAGTGTCTGGTGAAAATTTCTATTGTAATGCAAAACCATGAGGCAGCCAGAGTAAAATTGCTTTAGGAGCCTTTGTGTGATTAACATTTCAACTGTTTATGGAGTCTTTGCCCTATCATTTCCTGTTTTAAAAATTTAATGTGCCAGTCCCTTTATTATTAAAACCCAAGATAGGGAAGTGCTGCCGAAGCGCAGGAAATAGTTCTGTGTGATCCAGATACAAGTAAGTGCCTCAACAGGGAGCGGATTTGGAAGACTCCTTTTGTATGGAGCTGCACTTGAAATGCTCTCACCTTTTCCAATGGATGTCCCCCATCCACAGCTCCAACCTCTCAGCACTCTGCCCTCCCCAAACCTAAGTCTGTGTGGTATGAGACAGTCTTAGGCACTAACACTTGCTCTTTTTAACAATGCATGTGAAAGGGTTGGCAAACTTACTGAATCTGAGTTTTAGTCCAAGGGGCCTTTGTAGGGCGTGTAGCTGAGGTCCCTCCTTGTACCTATGAGGAAACTGAGGTGGGAGGTTTAATTGCTCAGAAATACATCTGATAGGTGAGCACCTTTTCTCTGAAGGAAACCAGAGCTTCCAACACTTTCCTGAAGTAATCTGAATCCGTTGCTTTTATTTTACATGTGTAAAATTTAAAATTGATCTTGAGGTACAAGGATAAGATTCTCTCAGGGGTACACTTTAAGGTAAATGTCATCCTGCTGTCATTGTCTGTCATCCTGCCTCCACTGAGCTGCCTCTGGGAATAGAAAGCTTTCTGAAGCCAGATGCAAAGGTACAACTCAATAAGAAAGAAATGTTATGTTAGGGTTAAGGGGCAGAAGTATCTCAGTTGCATGTGCTAACTCATGTAGCATTGAGAAATCATATTCTTTAGGCACTGTGGAAGAAACTACAGATTTATGCATCTGTCAGATGAATTTACTCATTAACTATTTGGTATACCTCTCATTTTCCTCTACCCACTCTAGGGTTCCCTTGTTCCAAAAGGGAAAAAAACAAAACAAAACAAAAAGTTTGCCTAATCAGCCCAAGGCTTTATGGGCCTTTGACTTGGTGGAGCATTTACTCAGAACTGTCAGCATGCCAGGCTGCTCCCCTCAGGAGCCCTGACTGCAAGACTGGATCTTGGCTGGATTTGGCTGCCATTGATTTAGTGGCCCCTCGCTGATGAGAATGGCTGGACTATTTGTACAACAGTGTCAGAATCTCAATTTTTTTCTGGGATTTTGGAATTTGGGGACATGTTAGGCAGTGGATGCTTCAGTGAGCATCTTCCAGTAAAAATCTTGGGCACCGAATCCCTGCTGAGCTTCTTCTGGAGACACTTCTTGTGAATTGCCACAAGAGTGGCTGGGGAATCAAGCAAGTCTTGTGTGACTCTACCAGGATAGGTTCCCTCTGGGCTTTATCTCATGCACCTTTTCCTTTTTGTGATTTTGTTCTTTTTATCATTTCACTGTAATAAATCTTACCTAGAAGCTGAGTCATATCTACCCTCCTAGAAAAATCACCAGTCTTGCAGTTGGTTTTGAATGTTTTCTTCCTTAGGGAAACATTTATTCTGAAAAGTCTTCGCCAGTGCTGCCCAATTAGCAGGCTCTTCCTTTAGGAAGCTGAAGCTCAGGAGCCAATAGGAAGAAAGCCCACTATCAAATATTCAAATAAAGTGTCATACTTCCCTTATACCTACCATTTCCCCCTATTTTGCCTGTCTACCTCTCCCCAGATACCATGAGCTTTCTCTTTTAGTTCTCTACTTTAGTTCCTCCTTCGTACTTTCCATCTTTTCTAGTCTTGGTTTGTCCTACCTTACATGTGGGATTATAAACTTTATGATAGCAGACACTAACTACATAAAGATCAGGTTAGGAAAAAAATAGTTTATGGAGACTCCATTTTATGCTCAAAAATTTTGTATTACAATTAAAGAAAAATTGATGATATTTTTCTCCATAATTTTTGAATCTAATAAATGGGGGCTGACGTTACCTGAACACTTTACAGCGTTACAGAGGGGGCAAAGCCACATAATGTTATGCAAGGTTTTCAAACTTTTGAGCCTTATGGAAATTTTGAGGCATTATTTTCATGGAGCTCTCTACAAATGTTTGAATGAGAAATATGTGCTCTTGGGACATCGGCATATTCTCTCTTTATTCAGAAAATTACCAGAGAAGGTAAACATTCTTGACAGAGATGTGCCACAGGAAGCCTTAGCCCTGAGAAAAAGAAGATTCAGAGAATGTGGTGAGTTTTGTCTTCAGGTATTGGAAGGAGAAGGCTAGAAGGAGAAATAGAGTCACTGAACGGATCTTCAGAGGGTAGAGTCAGGACTAGTCAGGAGAGACAGAGGAGAAGAAGAGGAAACACCTGACTGAGCTGCACGTGGCCAGTTCCTACACGGCACACAGAATGATGAAGGAGCTTCTCTTGTGACCCTCCCCACACTTTTTGCTTGGTTCTCACTTTACTATTATTTATAGACTCTTCCAAGCTGATTCAAATGGTTACTTTTTCTCTTGGCATAAATCTTGCAGATTTTGTTGTCTCAGCTATTTTTGTAATGCACATTACAAGAAATAACTATAAAACATATTTTTAAGTAATCCAAAAGCTACATGATTCCATGGAAACTCCTAAACCAGTTGAAAGGCAAACATTAAAACAGAACTGTGATCCAGAGGCTGAGAACCCTTGGGATAGCTGGTATCCCACAGTCTAAATCTTGAAGAGAAGGGCAGCCAACACTTGTGAGACAGAGAGTACCTCCTCTGTCTCTTCATGGGAGACCATAGGCCTTTGTAGTCAGGGGTTGTGAGGAGAACAACTAAAATCAGGACATGGAGTTTATAATATTATTTTTATGATGGTCACCCAGCATTAACACAAGAAAATGCAGGAAATCTATCCACAACACTAAAGATATAGAATATTAAGCCAAGGGCATGAATCCCACAGGAGTATCCCACATGAGGCCAGATGAAGACCAAGAACTCATGACAATGCCTCCCACGAGTCCAACTGGAGCTCTAGAGCCCACAAGAAGGACTCATGCCCGTCTCTTTTATGGATCCGTGCTGGGAAGGCCCAAAGGTCAGTGGTGGAAGCTAGGAAGTCTATGCCAGCAGGGTGAATGAGTCGTATTTATAGGTTGAGGGTTCTATGCTGAAGCCAAGAAGTCACACTCACAACAAAGACCAGGGCTGTCCTGAAAAGCACCACAGCCATCCTCAGTAACACAGAGGCCCCGAGCTTCTCCAATGATAAGCACAGTTTAGTACATGCCAGGAAGCCAGTGTGACAAGTTCATCCTGGAGACCAAGTGGCAGATGTCTTCCTCTCCAGAGCCAAGAAGCAATGCTCGATGTGAGGACCAGAGCTCCTCCAGGAGAGCCAACTGCTCAAACAGCAATACGTAGGAGAACCCACAATGTCTCAACGCATCTCAAAGCATCTCTCTTCTCATTTTCCACGTCTCTATTTATGCTGGCAACTTTCTCATGTGAAACATCTACGCCTAGCACCATGGTCATGTAATACAGATGGCGTTAAGTTGACCACTAGTTTTTAATCCATAGCTAAAGGGTTTTTTTTCTTGCTCACCAATGTGCAAATCAGGTCCCACAATCCACCAGGGCAACAGATGAGAGCCAAGGTTAATACAATCTGGGAAGTGTGGATGTCTGACCTTTTCCACCCCCATTGCCCTGGTTTTGCTCCTCCCAAATAAAGGGTCACCATCTAATCCTAATCCTTTTTTTTGGGGGGGGTACTGGGGATCGAACTCATGACCTCACACTTGCCAGGCAGGTGCTTATGCCGCTGAGCTAAATCCCCAGCCCATCACCACCTAATTCTTGTGTCTTGTTGTATTTTCTAGGGAATCAAGTTGAGACATCTCTTCCTCTCATACACAAATCTGGCCTGCAGAAGCTATAGTTTTGTATTCACAATCACAGGGGACTGGAGCACACATGGATAACCGCCCTGAGATACATCAGCTTCTTTCTTGCTGGGACCGGAAAGCTTCCACCAGGGCACAGTGTGCTGGTTCACACTGTCGCAAACTGGATGGCTGCTGGAGAAGAGGGGCCAATACTCTGTTCCAGAGCCCGAGAGCAAAGCAGGTGCCACTCAACATCCACTGAAGAGTAAGAGGTGGCCAAAACAGAGGCACTTGTGCTACGGACATCACACACCATCTGATCAGTGGGAGCGAATGCCTTTAGTAGCCGAGGCTGCAGGTGAATATAGAAGTTCACCATGTGTGTTGACATCTTAAGTTTCCTGCTATCGTTTGAGTCTGGAGGATCCCTGAGGGTAAGTAACCATGTGGAGGCTTGTCTGGGAGAACCTTTGTGTAGGTGGGGCCCTTGTGGAGGGAACTTAGGTCCTTGGGCATGTGTATCCTGAAGGAGATCCTGTCTCTCTCTCATCCCTCTGCTTCTTGGCCACTGTGCGGGGAATAGGCTTAACCTCTGGTGCACACTGTAGCTGTGATGGAATTAATATGTGGCCACAGGCCTGATGCAACACAGCCAAGCGACCAAATAAACTTGCTCCTTTTAAATTGACTTATCCTGGGTGTTTTCTCACCGAGATGGAGCTCTGACTAATGTGTCAGGTATGTTCTAGGATGTGCATTACTTAATGGGCAAATCAAACCATGTTTACTAAAGCTGTGCTTGGGAGCAGCTTGGTCAGACTGAAGCAGCTTCTGAAACTCAGCCAGTTTAAAGACTTTGCGGGTCTTACGCTCTCTTACAGAGGCCCACATCATACCACACTTAATACATTGCATTCAATTAACCACCTCAATAAAGGAAATGGAATACTTCAACATAGGTCACTGGCTTGAGACTTACTTGTCTTTGAATAGTTAACAAAGCAATGTCTGTGTAGATATTATAATAACATTTTTATATCTGTTTTTATAATTTTCTTTTTCCTATTTTAAAGCAAATTCATTTTTTGTTGCTTTATTTTTTTTCCTTTCCTCTCTTTTTGAAAATTCTGTAGGTCCTAGTCATTGTGCTTTTAGTGCCTAGTGGAAGAAATGGATTTGTTTGTGTCTTAATCTTTACAAAATTTAATCATTCTATAATCATTTTTTCTTAGCAGCAGCAGCAAAACATAATTAAGAAGTAGTACAGTATTTAAAAGGCTGCAATATGTGCTTTCAAGAAGGGAAAAGTGATAGTCATTCTTTCCACGATCAAGAATGGTATTCCTCTACTCAAAACTCTGCCATTGATAGCCTCTGAAATGAAAAATAATCTCTCATTTTAAAGAACATTTTATTTTAAGAAGGCAACTAGACAAGCCACATTTCATCATTAGCTGACTAACATAAGCACCAGTGTGTCTCATTCCAGCTAAAACTGGGTCCAAAGCACAGTCTGATCAGACATGACAGCTCAGACTACTTATGTAGTTCCTATATTTTTAACACAAGATAAAATACTTTGCTGATAGTAAAATAAGAATAAAAATTATTAGATATATTTACAAATATTGTATTTATTGCTAAGAAGATTGTTTAAAATACTACATTTGCAAACATTTCTGCTCTTCCTGATTTGGGTTTCAATCAAGTGTGGGCTCACCACCACTCAGATGAAGGGACTCACCTCATTTAATAAGTTCTATCAGACAAACCTCAGCATTTGTAGGGCTCAGGTCAGGGTCTAGTATTCAAGAACTTCTCTCCTCTCACACCTGCTGTAACCTGTGGGTTTCATTTAGTCAGTGACCGGATACCACCTCATTATTTTCCAGTTGCTTTCTAGCTGCTCTCTCAGAATGTAACCATCTTGAGGAAGCATCTATCAGCTCGTGTCTCAGCTGGAAAAGGAGCTCCAGGGAGCAGGAGCATGGGTATTGGAAGCTTTCCTGTGTGCATTAACAGCTGTTTAGCTTGTCATTAGTAACCTTTTTCAGGCCTACTGATCTATATTTGAACAGGCTGAATCATTACCTCTTCATCTGACTCCAATTATTTCCCTTTGTTTTTGCAATCTATCCATCCATCCATCTATCAGCCATCAATTAATGAACTAATACTGATTGAATTTGAACTGTTTAAACACAGAGCAAAAAATTATCTGTGTAATTCAGTTTCAAGAGTCTAATTGAAAAAATATAGTTTTAGAGTGTGTAATTTTGGGACAGACATTAAAAACTAATAGTCTGTGTCAGTCAATGTAAGGTGATAAAAGATACAATATGCATTGCATGATTTTTATAAAATTTAACAATATTTATCAAAATCCTGGCAACTTTACCCAAAAGGCAACTTGGAATATGGTTAGAAGCCTACACTTGGCTTCAAATCTCAGCTTCTTCTTATGCTCACTGTTTGGCTTTGAGAAGTTAATCTCACTTCCTAAATTTTCTCATCTATAAAATAAAGATAATCATAGTACCTACGTTTCATAAAGATACAATAAGCCAATTTGCCACATAGCACAGACCATAGAGGCTGGCAAAATAGCTTTTGATGCACTATTTCAGCTCATAGAAATGTAAGGAAATAATTGGATAATAAAAGAAGAATCTGATAGTAAACAGGAAAAATTAAATACACTTAAACAGCAAACAAGATAGAAATGGTTAAGTTCACTATGGTACGTCTATGTGATAGAGTATTACACGAGTAATAAAAGTTAGATTTTTAAAGAATATCTGAACAAAGACATTCTCAGTTAAAATACTTTAAAGGCAGTTGTCTGTGTGTCTACACACATCATGATCTCAGTGCTGTTAGAAAAATAATCTCAGTGCATGCAGAAAAGGTGCTGAAAAGAAATAGTGATTATTTCTGAGTGTTAGGAAAGATTTTTTATTTTATTCTTTACTTTTTTATAGTTTCAAAATTTGTCACAAGCTTGTACTTTCTTGTAGCATTTAGAAAAAAAACAGAAAAATAGATGAATAGGAAAATGCAGAGAAAGGAGAAGTGCCGATTAATGAGTTATATTTCCTAATTTTTTTTCTCAGTTGCTTGATAAAAACATAAAATGGAAAGCTCACGTGCCTTCAAAGAGTGGCAACTTCTAATTCAATAAAATATTCTGGGATCTATTTAGTGTCTTTTAATAAGCAACATTAAGTTCTGTGTGTGTGTGTGTGTGTGTGTGTGTGTGCATGTGAGTGTGTACGTATGTGTGCATGTGTGTGCTTATGCACATGTATGTACTTATTCTCTTTAAAAGAAGCCTAAACGAATCTTTATCATGGAGATAGAGGCAAAAGCTGATGAGTTTTGGATACACTTTGCAAACACTCAAGTCAGTCCACTGGAAGCCACCAAAGCCAAGCCTCAGGTAGGGAGTGGAAGTGAAGAATCCACTCTAGACTGATGGTCTTGGGAGTTGGTGAAGTAATTTGCCAAAGCTAAGTATTACTACCAGTCTGAAAACTGGTGCCATGGAAACCCACTCCATCACCTCCCAACTAAGTGAGGGTCTCCTCAAAGGTCCCTGGGGATCATTTACTTCACCCAATAAACTTTCTTTCCTGGATGTATGAATTATGAACCCATATCCCCAAATTTCTTAGTGACAGTGTACCTTCAAATGTTTTGAAATTTTCTCTCCATTCTTTTCCTACCTTGGAGGAAGATGAAATATGCTTTCATGGTGGGTGTTCAAGGAATACTTACTGCCTAAGCAATCCCTACAAAGATTTTCTTAAAGAAATAGGAAAAGGAGACAGATGTTCTGAGCCCTTGATAACCTACTCACTGAATTAAAGAACACGTAGAAACAGCTTGGTAGCTAACATAATAATTACTGATTGTAATGGTGAGGTGTATTTCTTCCTCATTTTTATAGTAGCTTTGTGCCTGTAGCCCAGGGACTCCAGAGAATCACATAGGTAAATGTTAAGTTTAAGGACATATCCATTCTATGGGAGACAGGCATGAGATACATGCTTAGCCACTTTATGAAAGAAAGTGATAATTGTAATTCATTTGAAAGGAAGTGATCTTAATTTATGACCTTTAAAAGAAACTGTCTTTATTATACTGCAGAGTATTCTGAGTGTGTATCATAGCTAATATTTTATGCATACATTTTTCAGTTGAAGGCATTTGCCATAACTCAGCTTTAACAAACTCTGCTCTGAGCTGTATGTCAGAGCATGACACATATCTGTTGTGCAGCTATAAATCTGCAGTTGTTATTATACTTCTGTGAATCTGATTCATGCAGAAAGCATTATCCCTGCAACTTTAATTAAGAAGCCAGGAATTTCCCCATTTGAATTCCTAGCATTCTGTACACTTTATTGCCTCTTCCCCCATGAGCCCCAAATGAGATATTTGGATTACAGGTCCTTAGAAGAATAAAATTGGTAAGCTCTAAATCAGGAATGTGTAAGTGGATTTGATCCAGCTTTAGAGCTGACTTTGATGGTTCAAATTGCATTGAGTCTCTTAAGATTGGATCCATCATTAATATCTAATGTTTCAAAGCTCTAATTTTAGGTATTCATTGGTATCAGAATATTAAGATGCAGAATTTGTTTGTTTACTTTCTTATTTCTGGAAAACACTCCAGTCTCTTACTGATTTTCCATTAAGCCAAGATTTTGCTTGATTCAGGACTGAAAAAACAAAATCGGGTGTGAAGCACAGAGGATGCTATCTATGGCCTGTTATGTTAGAGATTGTTATTTTTAATATAATGAGGTGGTAGATACATACACATATGTGGAAGTGAGTTACACAAATAATGGAAATTATACATTTCTATGCTATTAGGTGGTTAGATTGTCTTCATCTTTAAACATCTTGCATCCCCTACCCCTTAGTCTTGATTTTCTGTTTCAAAGCTACAAATACAAATAAAATAATAATAACAATACCAACTCTTATATACCAGCCCCATCTAAGGGACTTATATAGGTTAGCCCATTCAGCAGTCTTAGCAAATCAAGGAGGTCTTTACTCTGATTATCACCATTTTACCAATAATAAAACAGGACGATGACAAAATTAAATGTTTTACCAAGATCACAGAGCCAGTCAATGGTAGAGTTATAAATATGTGCCCGGGCATATCTGGGATTCATGACTATGTGTACTCTTCTATGCTTCCTGAGCTAATATAACTGCCAGTGTATATTTATTGAGTATCTCTGGACCAGTGCCGATCTGTCCTATCGGGAAGGGGAAAAGGTTAAATCTGCACCCTTGACCCTCAGGAACTTGCTGTCTGGTTGCAGGACACAAAATACACACAGGGAGAATTTAGCGGGGAGTAACAGCCTCCTTGATAACTTTGAATGGATGATGATTGGTCTGTGTCAGCTTCCATACTGTCAACTAAAGCCACGATTTTCATCTCTGATTCATGAGAGAGGAAACTGGAGGTAAAGAGCACAGGTGTTGTGGGGTTCAATATAGGATCTCGAAGGGAGTTGGATCAGGCGGCTGGGAGGAAGGAGTGTGTCTAGCTCTGAGCAAAGCAGAAGGTGGGAGCATGGTCCAGTCTTTAGAGCCAGTCTCTTTGGCTAATTTTGTCAAGGTCTCTTTGATGGTTCTATTCATTGTCTCTACCTGTCCTGACCTCTGGGGTCTATAAGCACAATGAAGTTTCCAATCAATCCCCAATATCTTGGCCAATGCCTGACTTACCTGAGCCACAAATGCAGGTCCATTATCAGACCCAGTTACCTTTGGCAGGTTGAAACGAGGAAAGATCTCTTTTATCAACTTTTTAACTACTGTCGGTGCAGTTTCCCTTTTGGTAGGGAACGCCTCGGTCCATCCTGAGAAAGTGTCTATAAAGACTAACAAATATTTAAGCCCATATCTAGCTGGCTTTATTTCAGTAAAATCCACTTCCCAGAATTGTCCCAGCCGGGTTCCTCGTAATCTCTTTCCTTTTGGGGATTTGGAGGGGAAAGCATTGACAACCTGGCAAGCTTGGCAACTTTTGGTAACTTGTTCTGCCAGTTCCTTAATTTGGGCAGCTGACAGTTGACTATCTGTTGATTGATTTTTCGCCAATAAGCACAACTTTTTTGTCCACAGATGGGTTAACTTATGGGCCTGTTGGAGATAGGCTAGAAGTTCTGCTTTTCCCATCTTGGGAGTTTGGAGAGGCTCCTTTGGACAGGTCTCTGATAGAGTATTGACCTCCAGGAGCAAAGTGGTGGGGGCACTTAAGGCTGCCTGCTTTGCAGTTTTATCTGCATGGTTGTTGCCCTGTATTATAGAGCCTGTACCTTTGTGGTGGCTATTGCAGTGCACTATGGCCAATTTTTGTGGCAGCATGATAGCCGCCAAGAGCCTGAGAATTTCCTGTTTGTTTTTGTTCTCCCTTCCAGCAGAAGTTAGGAGTCCTCTCTGCTGGTAAATAGCCCCATGTACATGCGCCGTGGCAAAAGCGTAGTGGCTATCGGTATAAATGGTTGCCCTTTTTCCTTTTGCCAACTCTAAAGCCTTTGAAAGGGCAATTAATTCTGCCCTCTGCGTGGATGTGCCTTCTCTCAGTCTTGACGACCAGATAACTCGAGTTCCATCTGTAACCGCGGCCCCGGCGTGTCTCTTACCTTCTAGTAGGAAACTGCTGCCATCAGTGAACCAGGTTACCTGAGCATCTGGGAGTGGCCGGTCTGTCAGGTCTCGGCGAATTCCAATTTCCTCTGCCAGAATCTCTTGACAGGTATGTAGGATTGGCTCAGATGTCTCATCAGGCAGTGGAGTGGCCGGGTTGAGGGCAGTTGGAGGGCCGAATGTTATTCGGTCCTTATTGAGCAGGAGGCTTTGGTAGTGAGTGAATCTGGCATTGGAGAGCCATCTATCTGGGGGCTGGAGGATGACACTTTCTAATGTGTGTGGGGTTACTATGGTCAATTTTTGTCCCAGAGTCAGTTTATCTGGGTCTTTGGTTAGGATAGCTGCTACTGCGATAGCCTTTAGACAATGGGGCCATCCGTTTGCCACAGGGTCTAATCTCTTTGACAAATAGGCCACAGGTCGCTTCTATGGGCTGAAGGCCTGAGTTAACATCCCTCGAGCTATTCCTCATTTTTTCTTTTAAGCTTGAGGCAATCTTTGATGAGGTGTCTCAACTCCTTGTAATATGTACATTGGTTGGGGTCAAGAGGAGGGCGGCGTGGCTTATCCTCATCTATGTTTCCCTGAACTCTTTTTACTACTGTGGCCAAGATTTTTGTCAATTCCTTAGGCCCTTGAAGGATCTCCCTTACCTTAGCCAAATTTGTAGGCCGCCTAGCAGCCGCTCGGAGACCCGCCACTAGAGTCTGGCGATAGATGGACAGATGCTCCCTACCTTCTGGAGTATTGGGGTCCCAATCAGGGTGGGCTAAAAAGGTTAAGACGGTTAAAAAGGGGCTTACCCACTTTGGGAGATCTTCACATAAGTCTTGCCACACCACAATGTAAGGTTGTTGGTTAGGATGTCCCTGTCCCCCAGGACGGAAGATTATAGTCTTAACTGCCTGGATAAGGGGGAGGTGGAAAGTCCCCTCTGGTGGCCATCCCACCTGGAATGTAGGCCACTCTGATGAGCAGAATGTCTGCCATTTACCTTTCTTGACAAGTAAAGAAAGAGTATGAGCCCTCTCTTGTATTTCTGACCAATGATCTAGAGTGAGAGAGAGGGGTAGATGTTGTTTGTCCCATGGTGGGTGCTGTGGAACAAAATAAGGTTAGTGGCGCCGAACAAACAAAGACAGACGAACACTAAGACCAAGACAACAAACAAATAGACTAATGCTGGCGTGCAAAACTTCCCATTCTGAGGAATGACTAACGGTGACCCCACCACAAAATAGACTCAGAGAGCCTACGATCCCCCGGGCATCCCCCAGGGAAGTGACTTGTGACACAGAAGCCCGGAGGCAAGTCACTTGGACCAAGAGCTCACGCGTCTTGGTGCCAGTCACAACAAAACTAGCGATCGCAAAGTGAAAGTAAGACAAAGAGAGACAGAAAGAGAGAAACGGCTGTATTTACCCCTAGAGGTGGCTGTTGAAGTCTCCCGACGCAGGGGGCAATCCCGCCAATCTCGGTGGCACCTCCAAATGTGGGGGTCGAGACGCCCGCCGCATGTAGAAAGATTATTGTCCAAGCATGCATGGGGCTCACAGACAATAAAGACCCCTTGCCAATTTCATGAGAAGGCGTCTGGTGGGGTCTTCCTACACACGGCGGGCATCTTGACCCCCACAGTGTCATAGCTGATAAGCAGCAGGGCTTGGATTTGAACCTAGCACTCTACCTTCACTCTGCACAACTGTCTGATCTTTGACGTGAACACATCTGATAATGTACACTGCAGGAGGCAGAGAAGTTCCACACAAGCTTAGCAAGGGTAAGAAGGTGGAGAATCTTGTTAGTCGATTACCTAGCTAATTCACTATTGGCTATTTTCACTATCTCCAATCATACTGGAGTGATTCTGGCTTTCTGAACTTTGTGTACACACTTTTATTTTCAGATCTCTGCACTTTGCCTGCTGTCTTGGTTGCTTTTCTCGTACTGTGAGACAAAATACATGACACCCAAAATGAAGGAAAGAAAGGTTTATTTAGCTCAGTTTGTGGAGGTTTCCTTCCATACTCAACTGGCTGCAAGGCAGAGTGGCCCATGGCAGAAGGCAACATTTCATTGTAGTGGAAAATAACACAAGCAACAAAAGCAAAATGGGAGCAGCATGAAGAAAAGACTGTTTCTGCCCCTTATCTTGTATGTAGGCCATGCCCACGTGAGTGTGGCACTCTTACCCATAATCCCAGCATTGGACCATGAGTCATTCACAAACTCTAGAAGCCCACCTCCCTGACTGCGTGAGGCTTTGGGGGGACATCCAGACCCAAACCATAAGACCTGTCAAGAATGTCCTCAGGCTCTGCCTCCCCCAGCACCACACTGCCCACTAACTTTGCCACCTCTGCCTTCTCTACCAGTACCGTCATGTGTCCAATCCTCACTCACTGTTCAGGGCTGAACTTGAGTTCCCACCTCCAATGTATGACAGGACTTACTTGTGCTATCTCACCCATCACATCCCTCAGCACATTGTGCCATGGTTCGAGCTTTCCTTATCTACCCTGTCACACCTTTCCCCCTTCCCAACACTCCTTGCCCACTTCAGAGCTAGTCTCCGACCTTCCTGAGTACTGGAACTGAATTTACTTCCCTTGTTGAATTGCAAGCTTGTAACAATATCTGACACATAGTGAATGCTTTATAAGTATCTTTTGGATGAATGACAGTCCTGAGCTGGACCAGTGTCTGTAAAATTATGTGACTGGCATGAGCTAAACATTAATTTCCATGATATCCTTGAACTCAGATACTAATCCTCTTAATATTTTTTTCATTTGATGGACAAGGACACTGAGACAAGAGCATTACATAACATCTTCAAGGTCACAAATTGAATAAACTGGAGATCAGGTGTATCTGGTCCTCTCCTGTGCTACGTAAGAGTAAGTGCTTACAATATAGGCAAGAAAGGGGACTGTATAGTTCTAACAAGGTGGGTGGATGAAGCAAAGAGGTCAGAAATCACTTTCTCATGGTTAAATCAGAAGATCAGCAGGATACTCACAGGGAGGTGACCGTGAAGGATAAACCTAAGTTTGTTAGGGTGAGAACAAAAAGAGGGAACAGGAAGTGAAAATGTGGAGAGCTGGGAGACAGCCTCATCTCTTCCTCCAAGGGGCAGTGAAAGTCTTCTGTAATCCCAACACAGGGTGCAGGGGAGAGGCAGGCAGGGCAGCTGCAGTGGAGGTAAGGGGCAAATAAATCCAGGAACTGGCAGGGTTAGTGTAGTAAGGAAAAGATGCTCCTACTTTAATTCTAAAAGAGCGGTATTATCTAACCTTGGAAGGGATGCTAAGTTTAGCTTAAAGTCAGGTAGGGAATCAGTTGGCAAACAGAGGAAAATAATTCCCTCTCCAATGAGAGAAACAGGGATCCAAGGTCTTTCACCTCACTCTTCAAGCCACAGGGCAATGATTGCTGAGGAGGCTTGAAAGTTTGGGCCAATAATCACATCCTTTGGACACCTCACGTTTCTCATTCTCATTCTCTTTCTGTAATACCAATTTATTTATCCGTTGTTAGCATATTTGTTTTTGTTATTTATGTACCATGCAGTTCACAAGCACCTCCCTCTTCCTCTCTCCTCCCTCTTCCTCTCTCCTCTGTCTCCTTTTTCTCCCTCTCTCCATCTCTCTGTCTGTCTGTCTGTCTGTCTGTCTGTCTCTCTCTCTCTCCTTATTTTGTCTAATCCTTCCACTCTGAAGAGAATAGATGATCAGAGAGATCAAGTGACAAGTCAAGCCATAGCTAGTAAATAACAGCCCAGGTTTAACTCACTGGATATGACATCGAAGTCTATGATTTTAACCAATAAAGACTGAGATTTAAAAAAAACAATAACTCCCAAACATTAAGGACTCCCCAGAGTCAAATACTAGACAACACGTAACAAATGGGACATTTCTCTGTCTAATCTTTTAGGTCATTAATGATGAAATTGTCAAGATTTGTCTAAAATTCACTGGGTATATTCTCTGCAGCAGTTTCTTTCCTCTGTTTTTCTTGATCTCATTTTCTAATTCCACTGCAAGAAAGCATGGGATATTTTAATTATTCGCCCAGATATTAGAAATTCTCTTCGAGATTCTTGTATTTCTCCTACAACCCTGCAGTGAAAGTCTAAGAGAACAAATTCGTGAAAGAGTTTTCAAATTAAGTGCACAGCGCTGGTTGTACTCGGTCTCCTTATAATGAGAAATGGACGGGTTATTATGCTATTACATGGCACAGCCTCTTCCGGCAAGCATCTTCAGCTGTTCAGGGTAATGTATCGCTACACTGCATCACATTCTTTGTTTGATAGATGCTATTTATTTATTTATTTTTTTAGAGTTTTATGAACAGCAAATGGCTCCTTCGGAGAGCACTGTAATCACTCATTCTGGATTTGCCAGTGGTCTTGGAATAAGGGCGGATAAGATGCCCATAGGACAATGCCAATTTGAACAGGATGATTAACTCCAGATTTCACACCCTTGGGACACCGTGAGTGCCTGGATCACGGTGTGATGTGTTCCAGTTGATGTGCTAGGATGTACAAACACTCAATCTTCCATTAGGAGGGAGACTGGGAACAAAGGGGCACATTATTTATTCATTTAATGGGTCAACAAATAGGGCACATCACTTGGTATCAGGCCCTGCTCAGGATGCTGAGGATACAAGGTCCTTACCCTAAGGCACTTCCATCTTCTGAGAGAAGAAGGGCGATCGGCAAGTACATCCTATCAGGAATAGCAAAGTGGGATAAGGCTGGAGGTACCTTTGTACATGAATGGGGGTTCTGTCAGGCTGTGCCTCAGCAGATAGTTTAAGGAAATTATGGAGCACAATAGGTATCTTTTAGGGGAAGAGTATTTCCTGCAATCATGGCAAAGCCTTTGAAGGAGGAATGTGCTTGAGAAACAAACCTGGATATCTTTGAAGCTGGAATAAAATGCAAGAGGAAGAATGACAGGAGATGAGGCAGAAGCAGGTGAGAGGAATGTTAGTGGAAGACTCTGGGCCTCATGGAAGGCTTGGTAGAGAGTTCAGACTCTCTCTCTAAATATAGAGGGTACTGACTGGGCAGTCGCTCAGGGTCAAGAGGGGCAGTACAATCTGACTCATACTTCAGGAAGATTCCTCTGCCTGGCCCAGGTAGACTAGAGGAAGCAGGGAATGTAGATGTGAAGAAGCCATAAGCAGAAGCTTTGTCCCTCCAGACAAGAGAGGTTGCTGCTGGGACCAGGGTGGAGTGGTAAGGATGGTGAATGGTAGCCAAACTCTGGATATTTAAAAGAGCTGCCAGAGTTGCTAATGGATTGAATGTATGAAAGAGGAATCAAGATTTATTGATTCTCCTACACGTATGTGAATGAAAGGGTATCTAGTGAGACAGGAAAGATTTCAGGAGAAACAGAATGAGGGTGTGGAAATGTCACATCAATTTTGTACGTTCTGGGGGTGACATGCCTGGTGGACATCCATGTAGTGTTACAGACAATAGAGTTAGGTAGTGGGTCTGTGAGTCAGGGAACAGATCTGGGCTAAAGATCTAAATTTGGGATTCATGAGTCCATAGTTAATTCATGAGACTAGACACAACCATGTAGATCTGCGTTGGTAGGGAAATAAGATCCTGATTGGTCTGTTTTGGGGGCTTAGTTACACTGTCAACTTGTGTCTTGGTTACTTTTCTCTTGTTGCTGAGATCACCACATCTCTATTTAATTACCTTATTGGGCTGGTGCAGAAGACAGATGGGTCTTGGACAATGACACCTGATTATCGTAAACTGAATCAAGTGGTGACTCCAGTTGCAGCTGTGGTAACGGATGTGGTTTCCTTGCTTGAGCTGATTAACATCTCCTGGTACTTGGTATGCAGCCATTGATTTGGCAAATGCCTGTTTCTCTGTACCTGTCCATAAGGACCATCAGAAACACTTTGCTTTCTTCTGGCAAGGCCAGCAATACATGTTCACTGTCTTACCTCAGGGGTATATAAACTTGCCAGCCCTGTGTCACAGTTTAGTTTATAGGGATCTTGGTCACTTTTCCCTCCCACATGATATTACACTGATCCTTCCCATTGATGATGCTATGCTGATTGGGGCTAATGAGCAGGATGTAGCAACCACTCTGGATTTGTTAGTAAGGCATTTGAGAACCAGGGGATGGAAAATAAATCCAAAAAATGTCAACGTCCTTCTACCTCAGTGAAATTTCTAAGAATCCAGTGGTGTGGGGCATGTAGAGATACCTCTTCTAAGACATAAGATAAATTGTTGCATCTGGCTTCTCCTATTACTAAAAAGGAGGCGTAACACCTAGTGGGCCTATTTGGATTTTGGAGGCAACACATTCCTCACTTAGGTGTCTTACTCCATCCCATTTACCGAGTGACTTGGAAAGCTGCTCATTTTGAGTTGGCTCAGAACAGCAAAAGGCTCTGCAGCAGATCAGAGCTGCTGTACAGGCTGCTCTTTCCACTGGGGCTGTATAATCCAACAGATCCAATGGTACTTGAAGTGTCAGTAACAAAGACACAGTTTGGAGACCCTGGCAGGCCTTCATAGGTGAAAGCCTTTTGGTGCTCACAATTTGCCACAGACTGCTTTAGATGTTCTACATAGAACAACAGAACTTAATGTTTGACCTACTGGATTTTGGACTTGCTTTGGTCCCAATCCTTTGTATCCTCCTGTTTGTACCTTTTAGAATGGATATTTTTACCTTGTGCCATTGAATATTGGAAGTGTTTACGTTTTCATTTGTACAGGGGCTCACAGCTGAGTTTGCTCAGAGGAGACTTTGGACTTGGACCTTTCAGCAAGGTTGAAACTGTTAGGACTTTGGCAATCCTTGGAGATGGACTAAACATCTTTTGCACAAAGGATGTGCATGAGCCTTTGGGAGTTCAGGGTGGAAGGTTATGGTTTGAGTTTGGATACCCCCCCAAAGCCTCATGCAGTCAGGGAGTTAGGCTTCTAGAGTTTGTGAATGACTCATGGTCCAATGCAGGGATTATGGGTGTGAGTGCCACACCCAGGTAAGTGTGGCCTACATACGATATAAGGGTCAGAATGAGTCTTCTCCATGCTCCTCCCCTTTTGCTCTTTTTGCTTGTGCTGTTTTCCATGGCCATAAACTGTTGCCCTCTGCTACGTGCCACTCTGCCTTGGAGCCAGCTGATTATGGACTAAAACCCCCACAAACTGTGAGCTAAATAAACCTTTCCTTCCTCCTCTTGGGTACCCAGTATTTTGTCTCAGCAACAAGAGAAAAGTAGTCGAGACAACTTGGTATCTAATGTCCTACACAGTTTGCTTTCATCTCATCCCTTTCTGAGGGTGCTGTGTTCCTGTGCTTTTCCTGAAATAACTTAAAGTTTAGTGCCACTCCAGCTAACTGCGAATCTTCCTTCTGAAATTTTAAGAGCCTTAGGAGAACAAATCATATAGTATGCTTTGTACACCAATAGAACAATTCTGAGCAGCTTTCCTACTGTACCTCTTGGGGAATAAATCAGGATGGTCCAACCATATGGTGCCTTCAAAATTCCTGTTCCTCCCAAATATCTTCCAGTCTCACAAATATGTGTAAGAATTCTTGGTGGTAATGGTACCTACTGCTCCAGGCTGCAGGACCAGCTTGTCTTTAGTGTATGACTTCATCCTAAATGCATATTTAGTAAAGTAGACATTTGGAAGGAGGATAGCTGAACACATCTCAAAATCAGGGTACCACAACTACCACCCCACACTAGAGGAGGCAAGTAAAAGAATGCATGGCAAACCACCTCTGAAAATAAATAGTAGCTATGTACATATCCCACCATAAATGTTCTGCATGATAAAAAAATGTTGGAGTAATTGTGAAAGGAAATATATGAGCTATTTCTATGCCAAGTCCCAAAATACAATTTACTGTGACATGAGTGAGATTCAGTGTTTGATTCAGTAGGACAAAGAGAAGATCTCTTCTCTGAGCTGGAGCAGGTCCATGCAGCACAAAGAGCTGCCAGAGGTGGAGAAGGTCCTGCCAGGCAAGTATGTGAAATGCACACTGTCAAATACTGGCAGATGGCTTTGCAGTTCTTGATGGATGGCAACTGTCTATGGAGGTCCAGTGTCAGCATATAGCTTGCTAAGGAAGGCACTGAGAACACAGAACCTGCAGAAGTCCAAGTGAGAATTTGAGCATTCCTAGTGGAATTAACCAGAAAAAATCTGGGCCAGACCCAAGGCTCTGGATTTAGGATGCAAAGCATGGAAATCCAGGGCCATCAGAACAGCGCCACAAGGGCTCATTGACTTTGCATTTACTTAGAAACTCAGGTTTAGAATTCTTGTTTCACCTCCTCTACCAGTCAGGGTTGAAGCAGGAAGTAGAAGACACTGTCAAACTGAAGAGTTTAATAAGGGGGTTATTATTACCAGGGTGTTGGCCACTTGAAGAGAAACTTCCGGGTTGCTACAGTACCCTGGTCTAGGAACAGTGGAGAGCTGTTATCATCCCTGTACCTGAAGCGATGCAGAAGGAGATATGAACATCTGGGGACAGAGAGTGTGTGGAGAAGATAATCTTCCATGAGCTGCAATTGTGGGCAGGGCCATGGGGAGCTGCTATGGTTGGACCTGGGGGAATATGTTTCTGATTCGTCTCACCTTCCCTCCAGCCTCCTGCTAACAGTTTCCATTAGTGCACACCACAGGAAGCCAAGAGCAAGGAACAGGGTGGTCTGGTGGGGAGCAGGTTTGCAGGAACAAAGAAACATTCTCCTGCGTGTCTCCCGATGATGCTGCACACAGGTGCATGGATCAAACCAGATTTATTGCTTCTGTCTTTTCATATCAGAGTCCCATACCTGCTACATTTCTTTAATGCATTTTGAATTGATTTTAGAAATTAATTCCCTAATAATGAACACAGTCATAGTGTGTTGGTTTTTGCATGTTAAAAGCATCCATTTTTTTAAACATTGAAAGACTATGCAAGTTCTAGACTGTTTTGGTGTTTATGTGTGTGCATTATTTTTCATGTGTCTGAGAGCTTCAACCTATGCTAAACGCAGGGCAGAGCTGAGCCTCGACCTCAGAAAAATTGGCTCCCTGGTCATGTTTCTAAGAAGATGAGCAGATGCAGAGGAGAACCAAGCAGCGGTCGTTTGTCAGGTCAGAGCCAAGACAGGGTCTTGATCAAAACAGCACACATCAGAGCTGTGACAAACACCAAAGGCAGCCTGAGTCTGGGGCACTTTAAATGCTCCATGGTGAAGAAACTATGAATCATAGAACCCAGAGAGCACAGCTGGGTTTTCATGAGGAAACCAGGTTTCCCCAGGCAGAGCTCAGAGAAAAATGAGGGCTCAGGAAGCCCCGCACACAGTTGCAGAGGCAATGACTGTTACCACCATTTCCCCAGGGGTTGGTGCTTCCAGATCTTTGCTCTCTGTATATACGGTCCTTTCCTTGAAAGATAAGAACCATTTTTCCTTGGTGATATATTTCTTACATGTTTGACCCAATGCCAGAATGGCACCTTCTCATACCATTACTCTAGTCACATACTGGGCAAGGCTGGTAGAAATGAGGAAGTCCATTTAAAAGTCGAATCACCTCACACAGTGATTCTAGAAGTTTCCAGTGACCTTGAACATGTGGAGTCTGAATCCTTTTCTAATCCCCTCTGTGGCATCTCTAACTTTCACTCATAGAGAGCATTTAAATGACAGCAACTGTGATTTAAAAATCATATTCATAGATTACAAGTAGGCAGCAAATATAGCAGATGGTAGGTACATTGCAAACCTTGTGGGAGGTTTCTAAAAGTAAGTTTTATTGCATAATATTAACAGGCAACAGAAAAATGAATAATTGTTCCCTGATTTCATATCACATGATTATTGCTTGGATTTTGTCCATAACACTGTATAGCTTGACAAAATACTTAATTTTGCCAGAATTAAATCTAGGTGCTTTTTCTGCCCCCGTGACTGACACAGCTATGAAATCACAACTTTAAGTAATTATCAACAGTAATTTAAACTAAAACATAAAATTTATGATATTCTGTGCTCCAAGTTTCAATAAAATTTGTCCAAAAAGCTATATTTTACTAATTTTTGTGAGCTTTCAGGTGGTGGAATACATAGGCTGTTGCTGTAATGAGAAATTAAAGGACAAATTTGGGAAACTATAATTATACTTGAACATTAAAAAAATAATATCCAGACAACTGATGTCAAAGGAAGGTTTGATGAAACTTATGTGCCTCAGTTTTTACCTTTACTGTGTGAATGTATAAACATGTTAAAATATATTTACTGCTAATAGTTCACTAATGTTTATTTACCATTAGCTGCACTTTTAAAAATAAAATATATTAATATAAAAAAGAAAATGAAAATAATTTTAACTATAAAATTGAGATAATGATAAGCATGTAATATAGAATACTCTATTTTAATGTGAACTATCAGAAAATGACAGTGTATAGAAACTGACCATATTTATACATATTTTTACTTTTTCAATATTTTGTGTTAGTGCATGTTCATGGTGCATAATGATCACATTTCTCATGAGGAGCTTGTATATATACATATATTAATTGCTTTTACCCCCATCTCTTGGTCCTTTCCCATTTGCAAAAGATCCATCTCTCTGTTTTGTATTATCTTTTATTTTGTTCTTTATTTATATTTTGGGTTTCTCATATGAAAAAACCATGTAATATTCAAGTTTGTGTATCTGACTTATTTCACTTAAATAAGTGATTTATTTCACTTAAACGATGGTCTCAAGGTGCATATGCATATTTTTTATAGTGTTTTCCTTGATAACGTGTGTTTCCTAGTGACTACTTCTTATGTTGTTAAAAGTTTCATTTTAGAGTGATTCTGATTTCTGATATTTCAAGTGATTTGCTAAAATTTCCTTTTCGATAAGGCATTTTGACAATTTTTGATAAGCCTCAAATAAATGTAATTTTTTTGAGAAAATTCTAGAATGGGGAGAGCTTTAAAGGTAACCTCGTTGATTCTGAATTCTGAGGCCGGACGTCACCAATATCACCGCTTATGGTTTTTAAGCTAATAGTTCTATTAATAAACGGATCACTCCATTTTGGAGATTCTTCCATGTTGAAATAATTTTGACCACTTCAAAATATTTTCATGTTTTTCTCATGTCTGTCTATGTAGCCCCTAGCTATCACAAACATCAGGGAAATAATAATGCCTCTTCCACAGGACAGGACGGCACCCAAGCATAACCCTAAACACGGGGTGCTCTCTGCCTCTCCCTCGCTCTTCGTTAGCATAGGGGCGGCTCATTTCCTCGTGTCCTGCTCATACTGTGTCCTCAGAAAATCAGACGAACCGTGTTAGAAACACACAGTATCTCACTGCCATTGAAACGTGCAGTTTTACAAGGAGAGTCCTTTAAATTAGATACACATTTGTCATAAGAAATATTTATTTTTCCTAGAAAGGTAAAAGTCAGTGAATTGTTACATTGATACAATTCATAACACTCATCTTTCAGTGACGTTTTATTGAGCTACTGAAGGTCAGACTTAATTCAAGAAGTTGGATTTTTAAAAAGCCTTCTTAGACTCATTTGATGTATTTATATACCACCCTCTTTTGGGTGTGGGATAACACTGAAATTTTTAGCTCATTAACAATCCCAACACATTACTAATGTAATATATAACTTCACAAATTATCTACTTTCAAGATCTAGCTCTTTGAATATATTGCAGTTAAAGGCAAAAAGCTTTGGATCTGCATACTTAATGATGCTGCATTATCATTTCTGTCCCTAATTCTTTAATCAAAATAGTCATTAGCAATGCAAATAAGGGAAATCGGATCAACAAGGAAACAAAGATTAGTGACTAAGATCAGATAACTGGTTTGAGAAACTCAGGCTGAAATTGGACTCTCATAATTCAAATAAATAATGCCATTATCCTGTTATAAACAATTTCAATTTTAATGACAAAAGCTATTTTTGCTCGTTTTGATAAGAATTTTACATAAAATGCATGGGTAAATTAAATCAATGAATTTAATTTAATCCATTAAATTATTACTCATTTTAATAGAATAACCTATGCCATTAACATTGCTTTTAGAAGGTATTGTTTGTGATGTTAGATTTTGGTGGATTCAGTGAATGCTGTTTGTTTATTTTTTTATTTTTTTGGTCCCAAGATTTTAACAGATTGGCTGTGTGACCGGAATCCCTAAAGGTGAAGTATTTTTACTTTGACTGTTTAATTAAAATTGTGCTTTCCTACAGAATATGGGTTCCAAATAATTCACTGAGAAGAAGTAAAGTGGTATTTGGGCAAGCAGGAAGCAAAATTAATCAGAACTCAGAATAAAGTTTGGCGAAAAGGCTTATGTCACCTCCAGGGTGAGGCTGTCTTGTTCTGTGGCTGGAAGGCTGGTTAGATCCACCAGGCTTATGTCTGCACAAGGCAAAAAACATTTCTGCCATTTAGATTTCTGGATTGTACACATTAGCTATATAAATATTAATAAAAATTTCTGCCCTTAAATATTACATGTCACAGTTAATATTCTGTACTCTCTATCTAGATATTTGCTTTCCAATATTTGCTGCTAGAACTTTATTAATAGATTTGAAGTTTGTTTTTTCTTCTATGTCTGAATTTCAGCTTCAACACTATATTGAAACAAATAAGGGGAAAAAATATCAGCTATTCATTGCTGGATGGAAGCTAAGGCTGCAGCATGTACCCTAAAACGGTAGCAATATTACTGAGATAAGTGGAATCTTAAGCACAAAGTGCTTCATCCTGTGTTGAACATAGCAGAGGGCTGTTTCTCTGTCTCATGGGACACTGAGCTCCTCATTAGTGAGAAGCTTGTATGTCAGAGGATCAAGGACACTGAAAAGTTTCCCATATTGGTGGCAGACTTAATGGCAGTGGTTCTCCATTTGCCTGCTCATTGAAATCTCCTAGAGGATTAAAAAAACAAAAAGAACACTGATGCCTGTGTCCTAGCCCCAAGGGATTCTGTTCTGACTTCATGGGTTGGAGGTGTGTCTTGGCAGTGTGATGGTAATTGCACCCACATGTGAGAACAACTGTTTTAGAATCTCATCTCACCAAGAGTAGAGATCTCTTTTAATCTAGCTCAATGAGTTTCAAAGCCTTGCCAGCTGAAGAAAGCTCTAGAACTGAACAAAAATATTCCATGGAAAGATTCAGTGGCCAAAAATTTTGAGAAGTGTTACATAGTTTATCTTCTCAGATCATTTTAATTCCCCCTGCATGGACAGTGGTAAAGGGTTACCCATCCAACTTAGTGTTCTGTAGAATTTCTAACCAGGATCCTTGTTATGACCTCAGGAAGGTACAGTACTTGGTTCACATGTGGAATATGCTGCTTTATGTTTTACAGAATGGTGTCTGATCTCTGTGTTTAAAAAATAAGTTTCTCACTTTCATTGTTTCTCTATATACTACAGCAGAAAAACTTACAATGCTTTTATTGGTTGCAGAGTCTCACATTGGTCATTTTTACATGTGCGTCACTGTTGAGTGAAGTGCACATCTGTATGGACCCCCTGGAGATGAGGTTCTGCTCTGGGCCGTTCCATTTGCACTTGGGCTAATTAATGCAAAACACCTGGTATTAAGGGCGCTCAGTTTCACTGTCTGAATTGACAAGAAGGGAAGAACTAGCGCCTCTCCTGCTTGCAAGTTACCACGCTACCACTCACTAAAATCCTCTTTGCTTCAACACTCTCTCCATGTTAAGTCATCAAATCCCTGTCTTAAGATCCTGAGATGCATTTCTTTGGGTGAGAGGAGAGGCTGGTCATACAGGATGTGGGAAGAGTGTGGACTGGAATGAGGGGGCTGTGGAGGTGTAACCGAGGGGGGGCAGTTTATTCACACATCAGAATCAGATTGCAGGATCTTATTGGCCTTCAGGCTGGAGGAGGCAGCGGACCGTCATTTATCATTTCTCCCTGGGTAGGAATGGAGCTGTGACTGGAATGCACACCTAAACGCACAGTTACTCAGGCTGTTGACTGCAAACCTCAGGCGCTGTCTTCTCCGTCTCCGGCAGTGTGAGAACTGGGCCTGTGGCCCTCATTTCCTTTGCTTGGCTTCTGAGTCCCTCTGCCTTCCTTGTTTTCCTCTTGGGGAAACACTTGATCTTAGCTGTCACGGTGGCCTAAGCCCACTTGCTTTTATTGCAGTACTTTCTCCAGGTACTTTAGTTTTATTCGCACAGTATTAACTTTATATTCCATGGATGACGTGGTACAGAATATAACTTTATCGCAGCTGTGAAGACTGAGGCGTAGGAGGCGCCCTGCTCATTCGAGTCTCTCTGGATGCTACACACACCTAACCGGGTACTGAGCAATGTTTGCTGGGCTAAAATAACTGATTCTTTCCATAAATACTTAGTCCACTCTCTCTCTGTATTTAAAAGAGAATTTGGATCACAGTGGCTGAAAACTGATCTTTAACCTCTTCAATTCAATATTGTATTTTTCACTTGACGAATATTTCTTGAGGACTTGATATAATGCTCTGGGGGTATTCCATTTCTGCAGACACGTCCATAAAATGCGATCTTAGATGTTTTCAGGAAACTTGATTTTTAATGACACTAATATTTTATATTTTAGGATAGCTTTCATCTTACCAATAACTTCCTTTTGTTACTACATTTCCCATCATTATTACTAGTTTTACAACAAATAATCTTATTCATCTTTGTGTGCTTCTTTGACTAATCACAGGATAGAGTGAGTTAGGTTAGTTATGAAAAGTTACAGTAATTGATAAGCCAGCCCCATTAGTGTATGAAATCAGCCATTCCGCGGTGTGCTAACTGGTGACAACTTGTATTTTTATTCTTTTCTTTTTTGTCTTTTTGAAACAGGGTTTCATTATGCAGTTAGGCCTTGAACTCATTTTGTATCCCAGGCTGGCTTTGAACTTGCAATAATCTTCCTGCCTCGGCTTCCCGAGCACTGGAGTTATAGGCATGTGCCACCACACCTGACACATACTTTTAAATCGATTTGTCATATATACTTCACCCTATTAGAATGTATTTCATTTTAGTATCTGAACATTTGTGTTCTTATACAGCTATCTAATCTTTGTTTTTCCATTGATTGTTATTCTCAATGTATGCAAAATTCAGAAAAAAATATAGTTTAAAGAAACACTCTAAAAGCTCACACTTAGGATTTTTTTCTCCTTTGAAGATCTCAGTTGTATTTTAACCTACTGGTGAAGGTTCTGAGGAAATAAAAAGGGAAATGTCAACTCCTTGCTTTCTTGGGTAACACATTCAGGTCAGGTGAGGTACACTTGAATGTTTGGTTGAGATACATTAAGCAAGGCAGATGTTTGGTGAAAGTCAAGTGTCACTCAAAGTATGATAGTAGCACCCCAGGGGCTGCCTTGGAATGGAAAATCTCTCAGACTGAACATAATGAGTTTTTTGGTGGGCTGGGGCTCCCGATACCTCGGTCTCATCATGGAAAACCGTAGTTTAACCTACATCAACCTGACAACAACATCTACTGTGAAATAGCGTCACTGATCAGAGACATTTTAATAGAAAAGGACTAAGTGTTGTTACAGAGAACAGAGTCACATTTCTGAAGGGAAATTTTCAAGTTATAGAAAGGGAGACACATCCAAAGACGTGATACAGGGCTTTCTTCAGACATTCCTAGGTGTGATCTCAGTGACAGGCTGCTTAATTAAAGGAAAATAATAAATAGCTGTACATTCTCCATCTCTGAGGGTCACCCTGTTGAGGCAGAAATATCAGGGAATTCAGTTGTTCTCTAGAGCAAAATATCCTTGCTCTTGGGACCAAAGGTGACATTAGTGGCTAACTCCATGTTTGGAGGGATTGTAAGTGCAGCTTCACAGTTTTCTCTCATTTCCCTTTTTATTTCTGTAGCATGCATCTTGGTTTCCCTGGCCATGCCGCCTTAGAATTTATATAACCTCCCCCACCCTTATTGCTTGTATCATGACACCCAGAAGTCCAAGCGGAGATCTGTATGGAGTCTGTCAGGTTTTCTCGGTGTGGGTGATTCTGCACAGCTGGGCATTGCAGGATGCTAAACTATCTATGGCCTGTGCTCACTGAAGGCCACCAGCACCCTTTCCTGTCTTTATGACTACCAAAAGCATTTCCCCACGTTTCCCAAGGTTACTGAGATGCTGTCAAAATCACCCCTGAGTGAGAACTACTGGGGTCATGCAGCTCGGCCTTCGTAAGAGCTCTCTACTTCATTTCCTGGCACAGCATCTTCCACGGTCTACCCATCAGCCCGAGTGATCTTTCCTAAAAATAAGATTTGTGTCATCTCTTTGCTCATAAGGCTTCTATGGGTGCCTCAGTGAAATCACTAGTCCCTGTGGCACCCTGTTTACTCCACCTCCATCTTTCCCCAGCCCACTCTGCCTCATTGGACACTCCTCTGTTCCTCTGGTCTCACCCACACTGATCACAGGTAGCCCTCAAAACACATCTTCTTAGCACCCATCCCTCCTTCCAGGCATTCCATTACTTCATATGCTTACTTAATTTACAAGCACTTCCTACATTCCGAGATGGCTTAATACCTTTTTTTTTTTATCTAGTACTTTATCATCTTTTCCCAAAGACAGTAAAAAGTAAGGGTACAAAAAAATTCAACTTTGTTCACTCCTCCTAGTCCTTGCCTAGGATCAAGTCTGGGCAAGCCTTCACACATGCTCAAAGAGTACCCAGTGAATAAACAGGACCAGATAGGTAAAGGTATGTATGTGATGGATTTTCTCTACTTCCACATTCACATGTAATTCAGTAATATTTCAGATGGTCAAACAATGTAGAGAAAAATGTAATGCATCCTCATGTGTCTGGCATTCAGATAATGTGTGCTTGAGGTGCAAGGCATAAAGTATGCCACTATGTGTTTGTTAGAACAAATCTGCATATGTATATAATAGATCACTAAGACTTTTTGCATTTATGTAAGTAAACATTTTTTGTGTTAAATATTTGTTAATAGTGCAATGCCCCAAATAGGAAGAGTCATCTTCCTTCATTGAGAATCTCACAGGCTGATGGGCTGATGGACATAGACAAGGCAGCCCTCCAAGATATTTTGTAAGTACCTCAGGATCTAGGAGAGCCTGTGAAAAACACTGGGACAGAAAGGAGCTGGAGTATTGTCTTAGTTGCTTTTCTCATTGCGGGAACAAAATACCTGGTACCCAAGTTAAGGAAGAAAAGGTTTATTTAGCTCACAGTTCATGGAGGTTTCAGTCCATAAATAGCTGCCTCCAAGGCAGGATAGTACAGTGAGGGGAAATATTTCAAGACTGTGGAAGACAGCAAAAGCAAGAGCAAAAGGAAAGGAGAGCAAGTTTCTTTTCCTCCCTTATGTTGCATGCAGGCTACCTGCCCTAGGGTGAGTTTAGCACTCAGGCCATTTCTGTGTCCCTCTCTTGCACAAGATATTAAAAAAGTGAGGCCCTGGCCCCCTGCTGAGTCACTTAGTAAAACTTCTAGACTTTTCAAGTTGACACAATGAATCACCTATTGCAACATCCTGGCACATAAGTGGCTACCCCAGGGCTACTTTATATCCTAGGATGGACTACTGAGTTACTTAGTTAAGCTTCTAAACTTCTCAAATTGATACAATGTATCACTATTAAAGTACACATGTTGGAGCTCAGGGAAGCCTAACTAGAACTCTCACTCTGAGAATGCTGATACATGCTGGGAGACTCACTCCACTAGGCTAGGGAGATGAGTGTGTTGCACACCTGGCCTTACCCAGTGAGGAGGAGTTGCCAACAAGGGCTCAACCCCGAAGGTGCCAGATTCAGAGTCTGCAGTTTCCTCACTTCTTTTGCTTTCTCTTTTTACCTTGAAATATGTGCACTCCTGGAGTTACTTCCAAAAAACCTCCAGAGCTTGTAGGAGGAAAAAAAAAAAAAGTTGCTTTGGGGAATTTCCAAAAATTTGTGGATTGCCATCAATTGCTTTTCCAGAGTGATGGAAAGACAAAATTCTAGCATCAAGAAGTAATATAATATTGCTATTCTGCCCTCAGTGAAGGTCCAGTATAAATATCCTGCCCAAATATTTCCTCTCATTTTTTTCATATGGCACTATGTAAGTAGTGGCAGTGCTATTTTAGGTATTTTCCATAATTCAAAAAAAATGATTAGGTTTGCAAGGCACAGTTAAAAAGTAGGAATCTTATTAAGGAATTTAAAAAAACATTTGGGGATGAGAGTTTATGGCCTAGGGAGGCCACCTCATTAATCTTTCAACTGAATAAATGCTCCAAGTGGTTTAACCAGTTGAGCTCTTCACAGTACAGCACCAGGATGGTGAAGACTTCAGTAGCGTCTGCAAGGTGGTGTCATGGAGGACCACAAAAGGCAAACGGTGCCCTCATTAATTTAATTAGTGAAAAGCAATTCACATTCTTCTTGATTTGGTGCTTAGACAGAAACCACACATCCTTTTCCCACTTCTGCTTTCCATGTGATTTTGAATATGTTAAAGTCAGGGAGATATTGGTTATTCTGGAGGACAGATGCTTGAGATAATCGCAAACAGAGGGACTGGAATTTTCTTCTCCTCTTGTGAAGATGACTTTTATTGTCTTGAGAACAAACCTTCCCTCTTGCTTTGCTTAGAATTTTAATCACTGCAAGTTTTGAGGGTAATTTTTGGCATATTTTCCTGGGTTGCTCACTCCACTTCCTTTTCTGCAACTTCTGTATTTCTAGTAGTGTATAGAAATGGTTTTAGTACTTTTGCTTTTGTTGTTTTAGTTGAATTTATATAGGGCTTGTTATGATTCAGACCTAGAACATCTGCCAGAAGCCTTGTGTTTTCAGAGGTAGGGTTGTTCGGAGATAATTAGATCGAGGGGTGCCATACTCACCCATGGATTAATACATGCCTGTACCTGCTGTCAGAAGGTGGGGTCTGTTTGAAGTGGGTCACAGGCAGCATGTCTCCCTGCATGGCTCTTCTCTCTCTGCTTCTTGGCTCCTAGGAGGTGAACAGTTCTCCACTGTACCCTTCCAGCATGATGCTTCTAGAGTCAGCTGACCATGAACTGAATCTCCTGTACCATGAGCCAAATTAGACCTCTCTCTCTTTGAGTTGTGGGTATTGAGTATTGTGTGCCAGAGATAGGAAAGCTGGCTAATACAGGACTTTTTTTTTTTTTGTATTGGGGATCTAACCCAGGTACACTCTACCACTGAGGGAAATTCCTAATCCCTCGAAAAAATGTTTTTTTGTTGTTGTTGTTGGTTTTGACACAGTGTCTTCTCAGTTGCTCAGGCAAGACTTGAACTTGTTATTCTTCTGTCTCAGCCTCTCAAAGTGCTGGACTTGTTGGTACATACTACTGAGCCTGGCTTCTACAGGCCTTTCTGAATATGCTATTACAATGCCATGCCTCTTTGACAGACAAAAATGGCCACATACCCTTTGCATGGCTGAGTGAGGAAATCAACAGCAAGGAGCTTCTCTTCTTCCCCAAGGACTAAAACATTTACTTTCATGTCTGTTCCTGTTCCCGAGGACACACGTCAAAATTTATATTGCTGGTGGCATTTGAAATGGTATACGCATAGTTTAGGAGGCATCAGTGTTTACCATTCATCACTCTGGGCTACCAGTCAAAATATTTTCTCTGCAGAAATTCCTTTCCTATTTTGTACCAATTAATATTGGATGGATCTCAAGAGTCACAGTTAATCTGTGGCAAAGCTTTTATTTGCTGTCAGGCATGAAGACATGAAAAATGCTCAATGTAATATTTTAATTAATAAAAATATGCTGAGAAGTGTGTTTTTCTGAAGTAGATTTCTATTACACTTCATTACATTTCCAAATTTAATGGACACATATATTATGTCCCGTCACCATGGGAACCACATCAAGACAGGCATTTATAGGCTGTTGGTTATAGTTATAAAACTCTCACAAAGACAAAATTGTTTCTTGTGAGTTTAAAGAAGCTGCACTCATTTACAGTCTGTATAATTTACCGCAGAGCTCAAGGCAAGAGAAAGGGTCTTTATTTGATTTAGAGAGTAGCACTTCTTTTTATGATGCTCTAACATTTTAATTATTTTGACTCTATGTTCATGGAGATACAATTTGCCTTATTTTGAAAGCAAATAAAAAACAGAAACTTTGTATAACTGATGGAAAACATTCTTTTTCATAACTATTTAAAGCGCAGCACACTTTTAAAAATGAAAAGTTCAGAACACACATAAAAGTAAGAACTACAATGAACCCCTGTATCCCAACATTTAGCCTTATTTAGTTCATCTACCCCTCACAAACACCGTATCTTATTGTTGAAATATTTTAAAGTAAATCCCAGACATTATATCATTTTATCATCAGATACTTTAGTATACACCTTAAAATAGAACAGGGCTGAAAAAAAGTAGCACATAGTTGGTCAACTTTCTATATGAAATAAAAAATATCATAAAACAGATGACAGAGCAGAGACCAAATGTACCAGTCACATGAATACAAAGAAAGCAGGTTTACCTCACTTACTGCAAAGGAAAAATAAGGATTATCAAACTACCTCAAAAACAAAAAGCCTTGTTCTATACTCTTTGAAAGGAACATCCCTAAGTGATTTTGAAAGTTAAAAATGAAAGAATAGGTAGATGAGAAAATTTTTTTGGTAATCGCAGATTAAAAAACAAAACAAAACAGGAGTGTTGAACAGCAAGAATTAAAGTCTAAGTACCTTAAAATAGATTAGGATGTGTTATAGTAGCATGGGCAGAAAATCACAAAGATGATGTGTGATTATCTTTTACAGCCATGGCTTACAGAAAGTGGCAACTGTAAGAGAGGAGAGGAGACTCGAGAACATTATTTTTCTCAATTCTAAGAAAGAAGACAAAATGCTGGTAAGGATGGAAGAGATGCAAACAAGTAACATGTAACTCTGCAGTAAAACTTGAATCCTTCTAATTGAGATTATGCCTCCTTTTCACCTAAAGATCTTTGAAACTGAAGTTAGTGAAATCTAAAGGCAAGAGAAACATCATAGGATTTGAACCCTGGCTTAACTTCTCTTGCTCTTTCAAATACAAATTGTTTTTTTTTCTTCTACTCAAAATTATTTATGTGTTTTCCCTATTCAATTCACACGGCCTGCCTTATCCCAAATGGGAGTCTATTCTAGCTACTTACAATTTTCCATATTAAAAGCGAGCATTGGTGCTGACTTTTAGATCAGACAGAGCTTGAAATATCTTTCCTTAAGTGTTTCCAACCTTTTCTTCCAAGGAACTATCTGCATTAACCTCACGGGAGCTTTCTGCTTTTTTTTCAATGCCAGCAAAGAAATGTGAGATTTCTCAAAGTGGTAGATTGCTTTTCCTTCACTCTGGCTCACACCTGCCATGTGCAGGGGCTTCTTGGACAGATGAATAACTCGCAGGCTTCGTTTAAGGAATCAGAGGTTTAATCTGTTGCTTAAGGTTCTACTTTGCTTTGTCCAAAGACCTCCCCCCTTCAGAAGAATAACGCAAATATTGGAGCTTATGAAGCCTGATGTTTCCTGGAATGCACTATTTGTTTAAAGGTACTAGCTCCAGGATTTTTGGGGTCTCTGAGGTACATCAATTTTCCCTTCTGATTTTGTAAGATGAATACGAATGATCCAGATGGGGAGTGTAAGTGACATAACAGCACCAGGGCGGGTTGTAATGGGATTACCAGGGATCAGGGACCTGTAAACTGGTGAAAAGCTTCTGTGGCAAGTAGACGGTGACTTGAAACTGCTTTACTAAGCGGCTGGTTGCTCTGTTAGCTCAACATTTATTCCTATGTTCACTTGCATAGTTTTAAAAATTTTGTTTGCTTTGTTTTCATACCTTGAAGCTGTGAAGGACTCCATTTGTGTCTTGCTGCAAAGAACTATGAGCGATAGTTACAAATACAGTGAAGTAGCTGTGAATGTGGGTTTGTGGCCAGATTGCTCCAGAAATTAGAATTGCTTGCTAGAAACGTGACCACAGCTGTTGACTTCAACTCTCTCTGAGCTTTCTCACCTCCAGTAACGTGGGGAACAAGGTAATGAGGATTCAACTGGAGAATTTTTTTATTTTAAAGGGAAAAAAACAATAAAAAGAATGATACAGAATTTCATATCAAGATAATGGGAAATTAACAATGGTTAATATATTGAGTATTATTACTGAATATTATTATTATTATTGTTCAAAGTACTTGCTCAGATTACAAAATATAGGCATGCAAATTGATCTAACAATATAAGCACAAACTTCTTTTCAATGAACTGAGAGAAGTCAATAGTGTAATTGTCTTAATTACTTTGTATGTATGTGTATTTTTTCTTTTCCCTTCCTTCTTTTATCCTTTCCTCCATCTCAATCATTTTTTCCTTTTGAGCAGTTTCTTTCCCTTTCGTGACATCTATTTTAGATTTCATTTATTCTTTTACTTTCTTACACTAGGAAGACAATATGATGTTTATGCATGGCAGTCTGATTTCTTTTACTTATGGGTATGGTGTCTAGTTGCATGCATTTACCTACAAAAGCCTCAAGTTTATCTTTCTTTATAGCTGAGTAGTACTCCGCTGTATCTAAATACCTGATTTTTAAAATTCATTTCTCAGTTGATGGGCATTTGTTTGTTCCCAAGATTTAGCTATTACAAATTGTGTTACTGTAAACATAGGTGCATATATATCGCTATGGTATGATGTTCTTAATTCTTTTGGGAAAATACCCAGAAGGGGAATAGCTGGGTCACATAAGACCGCAAATCCTAATTTTATGGGGAAGCTCCACACTGATTTCCACAATGGTTGCACCAGTCTACACTCTTACCGACAGTGGAGAAGGGTTCCTTTCCCCCACAGCTCATTCAGCATTTGTCATTGGTTGATTTCTGGATGACAGCCATTTTTTCCAGGATGAGATGGAATCCCAGCGCTGTTTCAATTTGCATCTCTCAAATGATCAGTGATGTTGAACATTTTTTCATATATTTATTTTCCATTTGTATTCATCTCAGATGCCCATTTTTGAATTTGGGGAGCCTGATTTTTTTCAGTTCTTTATATGTTCTAGATAGAAGCCCATTATGTGAGAGATAGTAGGCTAAAGTTTTTTTTCCCAATCTGTGGGTGATTTCTTTTGATGTGCAAAAACTTTTTAATAAGATGCAATTCTATGACCTGGAGAATTTTTGTGAGATGCCTGGTAGAGAACCTACATACATTAATAATTCTGTTGATTGAAAGCTACAGTAATTGTGATTTGACTTTTAGAAATAAGTTGAAAATTTTAAATGTGGCAAAAAAATATAAAATTCACTATTTTAATCATCTTAACATGTACAGCTCAATAGTGTTCAGTATTGTTGTACAACAGAATTCAGAACTTTTTCATCCTGTAAAACTGAAACTTCACTTTAAAAGCCTTTAAAATTTTTAAAAGAACAGTTTCAGATTTACAGGAAAAATTGTGAAGATGGTACAGAGAGTTCTCAAAGGGGCATCACCCAATTTCCCCCATATTAACACCTAATGTTAGTGTGGTCTACTTGCTTTAATGTGGTAATGGTGAGGTCGATACATTGTTTACTCAAGCCAAAACTGCACCCTGATTTTTAAAAAAGTTTTTCTTTAGTTTTCATGTTCCTTATTTTGGGTTCCAAGGTCCTATCCAGTGGTCAACATTTCCTCTAGTTGTCATGGCTCTTCAGATTCCTCTTTGATGTGATAATTTCTCAAACTCTGTTTCTGATAACCTGGGCCATTTTGAGAGGCACTGGTGAAGTATTTTGTAGCTTTTAATTGGGGGCTTCTGTGACATTTTTCCTCATGATCAGGCTGTGCTGAGAGGACATACTATCTACACAACATCCCCATTGATACTGATCCTCCTTACCTGGCTAAAATACACATTGTATTTGTACTATGATGTTTCTAAGGTCTCCACTTGCAATTCCCTGATAACACGATACTAAGGGTCTTTTCAGATCTTTATGTGTCTTCTGTATATTTTCTTGGGTGAGGTGTCTGTTCTAATCTTTTGTCCATTTTTAAAAATTGTTTTTTTCTTACTGCTGAATGTTAAGGTGTTTTTTGGGGTATATCGTGGAATCAAGGAGCACAGAGATCCACGCTCCGTCTCCAGCTGGCCGCGGTAAGACCCGCACTCTGAAGCCAAGGCAAAGGGAGGTCACCCCCCACCCCGAGTGCGGCCCTGTTTAGCTGCCCAGGGTCTCCACGGGTGCTGACTCTGTGTGCCAGGTGACGGCACGAGGTCACCATCATGGTGACTGGACAGCGGGCACAGAGATTGTTGGAATTTCTTGGTGAAGACGGAGGGCACCTGAGTACACACGGCTTTCCCTGAAGGCTGTTCTTGCCTTTGCTGCTGTTTTAATTAGAGCCCTAGAGGGCAAGTAGCTTCGTAAAGGCAGGGGACATTGGATTTTCATATGCTGTAGCCCGCAAGTCATTATTTTCCAAATCACCCCTAATAAACTCATTTACCCACAAACCGGAATCGGCGCGTCATCCTTTGGACTCTCAATTTGGTGGCAGGGGTTTCTTTTGTGTCTCTGGGAAATTCATGCAACACTAGTCTATTTTTTAACGTCTCCCACAGAATGAAAGCTTTTAGTTTTAATAATGTCCATCTTATGAGTATTTTCTTTCGCAGACCATTATTGATGATTTTACATCCAAAAGCTTACCATAAAGCACAAGTTCCTATAGTTTTACTTCTCTGCTATTGTGAAGCAGGTTAATGGTTTCATATTTTATGTGTAACATGTAGATATGTACAATCCGTTTTAAGTTAATTTTGTGAAAGGTATAAATGTCTAGGTTCTTTTTTGTTTTAGGGGTTTGCATGGACACCCAATTTCTCTAGCACCATTTGTTAGATTGTTTTCCTCTTAGCATTACTTATGGTTATTTTCCAGTATCAGCTGACTATATTTGTGTAAACCCATTTCTGAAGTGTTTTTCCATTGATCTGAGTCTATTCTTTGGTAAATACCATAGTATTTTTATTACTGTAGTTTTAGCGTAAATCTGAAAATCGTATCATGTGAACTTTTCTTCAACACTGTTCTTCAATATTGTGTTGGCTATTTTAGGTGTTTTGTACTTACAATCAGTTTTCAGTATCTACAATATAGCTTGCTTAGCTTTTGAACTTCATTAAATCTATGGAGTGGTCTAGGAAGTATTGCCATCTTTCTAATCCAATCTATGAAATCTCTCCCCTTCTATTTACATCTTTTTATTTCTTTCCCCAAAACTTTGTGATTCTGTGTAATTGAATTTACAGTGTAATAATATAGCACTTGCAATCTAGTGTTGAAGATGTGGAGACAAGACAAGCTTGGTGTGTTTTTAGTGGGGATGTACCCTAGTGCAGCTCCTTACAGAAACTTAGGCATAGACTGATTGTGTGATCCAGCAATCCAGTGCTACATATTCAGTCACCCCAAGGAACTTGACATGTAAAGGAGGCAACTGCACACACATGGCCATTGCAGTAGTAGTCATGATACTGAAGTGAGGGGACTAGCCTGTATCCATCAAGAGACAAAGAAAATGTGGATGTATGCCCAGAGGGATACGTTTCAGCTTTCACAGAGAAGAAACCCTGTCATTTGCAAGAAAATTGAAGGAATTGGAGGATGCTAAGTCAAATAAGCCACACAGATAGAGACAAGTACCACATGATTTCACTTCTATGTGGACACTGAAGATGTCAAACTCATGGAAGCAGAGTAGAATGGAAGCCACAGAAGCAGGAGTGGGGGGAGGACTGGGGTGAAGTCAACAGAAGTGTGCAAAATTTATCCTAAGAGGAGTTCAAGAATCTGCTGTGCAATATAGTAAGCACAGTTCATATCAACTGTTATGGTTTGGGTTTGGATGTCTCCCCCAAACCTCATGTGGCTATGGGGGCAGACCTTTCAAAGGCTGCTGAATCTAATATTTGTGATTGGTTTGTTGTCTAGAGCTGGAATTGGTGTGTGAGTGCTGCACCCACCCAGAGGTGGTAACCAGTGTACAATATAAGGGCGGGAAGGAGATGTGTTCCTCCCTTTTGCCTGTTTTGCTCTTATCCCTTTTGGTATCTGCTGCAGCCACCATGGACAGCTGCCCTTCAGCCACTCTGCCCTGCCTTGGAGCTAGCTCAGTGTGGACAGAAACCTCCACAAACTGTGAGCTAAAAAAACCTTTTTTTCCTTCATCTGGGGCTTAGGTATTTTGTATTAACAAGGCGAGAAAAGTAACCAGACAGCAATGTATTGTATACTACTAGAAAATTGCTAAGAGCAGTGTAGAACTATTTTGACTTCAATTCTGTGTTATTTGTGTTGTTTTACTCTGTTCTGTTTTGTTTTGCCTTGTTTTATTTTATTCTCTTTAAAATAAAAAAAAACTATTTTGACTTCACAAAAGAGGACAAGTATGCAAAATAATGCATATGTAATTAGCTTGCCGTAGCTATTGCACAATGGATATATACTATTCCAAACCTTACAGTGCATACCATAAATATATACATTTTTTTCAATTTAAAAATATTTAAAAATAAAAACTTTGTATATTAAGATAAAAATACACTTAAAAACTTTGTTATATTAATACATAAAACTTTTTGTCTTTATAGAACAATATAATCCTTGTAAACACAGGACTCTATGTACACAAAGAAATGCTTTTTAAAGTTTTTGTGCCATAAGTGATTCCTACCCAGGGTTTGGTGTGGCACAATGCAGGAATGAATCTGCTGCAATTACATGAAAAGTTTCATTGAAGGATGAGTTCTGAACTGAAGATGTAACCTAAGAAAAAAGAAGGTAGAAAAGTAAATCCATCAGGTTCAGAAGAGTGAAATAACCCAGCCCGTTTATATATTCTAAGAAAATTTATTTTATAGTTTTTCACATGTAGACCTTAATACGCTGCATTAAAGTTACAGTTTTTTAAGTATTTCATTTTTTTGTGCTATTGTAAATAATCCTCCAAATTTTTAATTAAAAATAATTTTTAGATTACTCCCTGCTGCTATATGGGAAAGCAACTGTCTTAGATATATTAATCTGATATTCTCTAGGTTCTGCTAAATGTACTTTTTAGTTCTAGAAGTCTTTTCATTACCTCTTTGGGGTTCTATAAATAGACAATCAGGTCATGTGAGAATAGAGATAATTTTAATTCTTCCTTAAAAATCTGCACCCTCTTTGCCTCCTTTGATGATCCATACCAGCTAGGATTTCTATGATACAGAACAGGATTGGAGAAGACCACATCCCTTCCTTGATCACCTTAGGAGGAAAGTGTCCAGCTCTTTCACTAAAGATTTTGTGAACTAAGGCATTTTTTGTAGCTACATAGATTTAAGAAGAAGATTTATGTATACATAATATGTAGATTTATGCAGATACTTAGATTTGTAGATATTTGGGTCTTTTGTAGAATTTCAAGATGAGAAAGCTCTTCCCTAATCCTACTTTCCACAAAGATTCCTTTTTTAAAATTATCTCTTTTTTTTTGGTTCTGAAGTGAAACTTTTTCAAGTTTATTATTTTAACCTTTATTTTATCCATACGTATTTCAATAAATGAAGTTTACTTTCATCTAAAGGAGTCAGTAAAAGTGCACAACACATCTTGATTTATGTTTTATTCTGCTTCTCCTCCCTTCATCTCCCTCCCTCTGCCTCTAGATCCTCCTTGCATTTTTCTTATATTGTTACTGTTATTTTTAGATTATTGTTACTATTATTTTTAGATTATTGTTACTATTATTTTTAGTTCATGTTAATGACATATGATTTTTACATCCATCATGGGTATTTGGTACATGTATGCATGTAACACATCTTACTTTTTAAAAATTTCCCCTTCTTCTCCCTCCTTTCACTCACCCTTGATCCCTTGAACCCTTTCCAATTTGCAAAAGATCTATCACCCTATTTCCTTCTGTCTATACTTTATTTTTCTTATTATTTACATGTTACCTTCCTGAAATGAGTGAATGGTTGTCAGACTTTGCCATATTTTTGTCTGCATATAGCAATATGATCATGTGATTTTTCTACCTTTGCCTGTTGTGGTGGTAGATTATTGTGATTGATTATCATGACTGATTTTTTAATTAAAACCAGCCTTAACTACATATGCTTGGTTGTGGTGCAATTATTTCTACGTAAGATTATATTTTATTTGTTCTAATTTTTTTACATCTTTACTATACTGAATCTTCCAATTTAGATTGTTGATTTTTCTTAAGTCCTACTTTTGTAATTTTTAGCATACAGGATCATACAATATATAGTTAAGCATTTAATTTTCCTAGAACTGTTTGTCAATGATATTGTGCTTTTAGTTTCCATATTTTCCTTGTGAGTGTATTGAAATGTGAATGATTTGTTCATATGATCTTGCATCTTGCAATTTTGCTGATACTTAGAGTTTTAGGGGTTTTTGATGTAGTCATGTCATATGCAAATAAGAGTGGTTCATGTTTTTCCTTTATGGGCTATTTGAGTTCATTTTCTTACCCGATAGCCCTAATTTTTATATAACATGTAAGCATAGAAAGGCCTACTGTCGGGTAGTAAGAAGTCCGTAAGAATCTCAACCAAAACATTAGTCTCAGTAAAACCTGTGACTACTCAGACTACCTTTTGAGTTAGGAGATGGTTTTCTTCTATGATCCTTGCTCTCCTTTCTCCTTGTCTCTCCTTGTATTGGGAAGCCTGTGTCTTCTTACTCTTTTCCAGCATCTGCTCTCTGGAAGAAACCCCACTGAGTTCCCATGGCTCAGCATATGGTCCCATGGAATTGGTCTTTTAATAGCATTTCTGTGTGGCTAATTTCAGTCGCATCCAGTTGGCCCTTGGATAAGTATTGCATACCACTGCCCTTCCAAATTCTAGACATTTGAGCATCTTTTATCATTTTGTCCCCACGGAAATCTCCAGCTACTTCTCATCTTCAGACATTCCCAGAAGAATAAGGCTCAGGTATTCATAGTCCCTTCTTTGGTTTGAGGAACATATATAAGGTTTTCTTGGAAAAATAAATAAAACAATTCATGGGCTTCATTTACATAGTGGCATGGAGCAAATGCTGCTTTATATTATCAGGTGAACAAGGAAGTGGGGAGCAATCTGGCAGCTCCTTCTATTTAAATGATCATAACTCCTGTGAGAATTTCTCTGAGAGACCTTTCATCTCAGCAGAGATGGAGAGGAAAGCAGAAAAAATATTCAACTTTTCTGCATTTGCAAATTCATGTCAAATAAATGTGTCTTTTCTTAGGCAAACATCTAGACTTCATGTATCTAAGCAAGAGTTAGATGGATCAATTTGGATCCTTCTTAGCAAGCCCTTACATTGTGTGTCTAGCACTTTGTTTCACCATTGCTAGAAAGTCGTCACCTGTTGTGTCACATTTCTAGGTCTCTTGTGAATTTCAGAAACATGAGAAAATTTCCATTTATCACCCAATTTCATTGTTATTGATGTTGTAAGCTAAAGCCACACTATGGCAGAAGACTTGATGCTTGTGAGGGAAGGATGTTGGTAAGGTTTGCTTTTGGAGGTGATGCTTGAATTGAGCTATAAAGTTTGAATAATTATTGCTAACTCGCAAGGAGGGTGCAGGGACAGTCTAGAAGGAAAGAACCTGTGGCTAGGAGCAGGAGGGCAATGAGGAATGGTAACAATGCCAGGGTGATTAGAGTTCAGAGAGTAAACGTTTGTCAAGAAGTGTGAAGGGTGCCAGATTTTACCCTGCTTGCACAAGAACAAGATAGCGCTTCACCATTTGATGGATGCAGGCAGAAGACACCAAACTCCAGGGTCAGAGATCAAGGGCATTATTACTTACATGGCACTGCCCATTTTCATTCATTATCGTCCCTCACCTCTAAGTTCTGCAGAATTGATATGGAAGGGCCCAGGTAAAGCTGCGCACACAGTGAGTTTGCCATCATTGAAGAATCCTGAGGTTAGGTCTCTTGTCTTCTGAAATGAGAGGTCAGTCAGCTGGACCTTTGGTCTGGAGGGAAACATCGTCTTTATCACACAAGCAATGGACAAATTTGCTTTCTCTTCCAGAGGAACTCAAGATCTCTGACTCCTAAGATAGTTCCCTAAATCCTTGAAAAGAGAATGTGGAAAAAGGGGCAGCTAGGGCCTCCTCTTCCAGGGGGTGCGGAAGTGTGAGAGTCACTGGGGAGCTGTTTGCCAACAGAGTGCAGCAAAATGAAACTGGAAAGGTTAAGTATGTGTCAGATTATGCAAGTCTTGTGGGCCGTAACAAGGGTTTCCTCCTGACGGTGCTATGCACTAAGAGGTAAGGGCTTTCAGCTGTCACGGGGTAGTAAGCATCGTGTGTATGGTCATTCTAACTCCAACTTACTAGCTGCGGTTAAGAATCCAGTGCACTTGCTTCTGTGTTTTGCACTTGAGGTTATTTCTGCCTGAAACATCCTTCCTCCCTTTTCTCTCTGAATCCTGATGGTCTCTTACTTACCTTCTTAGTCTCAGGTCAAAGCCTCCCTCTCTGTCACTTTACCTATCTATTTTCCTGATCTCTCCTGCCTTCTGTAACTGATAGGGTGGCCTGGGCTTCAGGCATCTTACCAAATTGCACTATTCGTTCATTGCTTTTAAGGTTCAATGAACGAAGTCCAGCCATTCAGACCTTGGGATTCTGGAAATGAAATGCATCCCATCTCTGCCACCTGAGAAAGGACCAGCAACTTCTGGGCTTTGGTTTTCATCGAGTTTGTGTGAGCAGAGCTCTTACTTGTCATTCAGAGTGTCTTTCTGACAAGCTTCCTGACTATTCTTTTTCACTAACAAGAAGGATTTTCAGGCGAGAGGGAGCGAAAGAGGTGGAATCCCCAGAGGGTTCAGTTTTTCAAGCTAAGTCAGACACCCCCACATACATACTTTTTTGTTTCTAATCTACAATTTGCATAGACAGAGTTTAAAAAAACCTACAAACAAAACCCTACTTTTGTTTTTATGGACATTCTTAGGAGCAGCCCACAGTTTGTATTTTGTTTAGCAGAAGTATTTTACTTTACTGTGTTTCTTCTTTGCCTCCTCATCTGCATTCCTCAGAGGAATGTCCTACTATTTTGTTGGCCAGATATAAATATAGAACTTGGTGTCTGTATATGGGTAATGCCTGAATCTGTACCTCTGTGCTCATTTCAATCAAGACCTTGAAAGGAAGAAGGGAAATCTTGGAGTCTTGAAACATATAAATACTCATTCTTGTGAGAGTGTTCTACACATATTCCTTTCACAAGGCAACCAATTTTCAGTCCTGGTGACTCTACTCATCTCTAAGCCAGTGCAAGCCAATTTAACAAATAATATGTCATGAGATATTTATCACAAGTGTCACCAAAGGCCAATTACTTATTTCATTTTCTTCAGCCATTGATTTTCTAATTTGTTGGCAAAAATCTATGACTTCAGTCTAACATGACATTTGCTTTATAAGCCTATCTTATCTTTTGCTTATGATTCCATTGTCTTCTAACCACTTAAAGATTTCTCATCTTATTATATTTGTTGCTAAGCTAGAGTCTCTGAGTTACAATAGCCAGCTCGGGTCCTCTACAGAGGTGGGATGATGATAGCACATCTGTTCCTCTAATCTTGCGGACCCTGTCTCAAGTGCTTTGTTTAAAGACAATTATAAGCAATTCAATAGACGTGTGTTAATTTTCTTATTGTGCTAGGATGCATATCAGCCAGACCAAATGCTTACGTTCAGATTCACCCTAACTGCTCCCCACCTGCATTTTGCCAATACTCCTGCAACATCTCCATTATTATTGTTTTTCTAATTTGACTTGGTAAGCAGGAATTGAAAAATGGCTACAATCATTTAGCTAAGTTTAGAGTCATGATAATTTAGTACTCTATCTTTTTATTAGCAGACCTGTCTTCTGAAGAGTTTATATTTCTCCCCTGGTATAGTTGTTTAGTGCTCTTTTCTTTGCATTGCCTTTTCTTTGCCTCTTAGCATTAATTTTATTCTGGATTTGCATGCACAAGATCAATTCTGGCCATACTGTTTTACAGAGCAGGTATTTTTCCTCTTTCTTTGGCTAACCCTCACTGAGGAACCATAAAGCAAATTATAGACATTAATTTTTATGACTTGGACACCCAAGTTAAAGAAAACTGTCAACAAGAATTACACAAATGACTATAATCATTTGCCTTGATAAGAATTTAAGCTTTTAAATTCTGGCACTTTTTAAATCCTGCCTGCAAGTATGTAAAATCTTCACTTGGCACAAAATTGGCATTGTAGGAAATCACTGTGGCAGTCAATATTTTAAGTAAGGGGAGAGAAAAATGAAAGAAAAAAATTAATCCACACGTAGATATCGTGACTGACACATTTAGACCCTGAAATCTAAAACGTAGAAACTATCCTGCATGATGAGGGCATTGAAAACCAGCTTATAATAAAAGTAGTAATTAAGACAGGCTCTTCCTTTGAGAAATAGCATCAGCAGTTGCACACAGGACCTCCCACGCTTTTCACAATAAGATTTATAAAGATAGATGACCACACAAGAGAAGAACACACACCCCCAAAGAGGAAGGAAATTAAGGGTGCCAAGGGAGGACTGTCCGGGGTCTGTTATCCAGTAGAGAATGGCTGAGACCGTGGTGTTGACCGCTCTCTAAGGGCAATGGATTTCTGGCTTGTGAATAAGGCTTTCTGGTCAGAGGGCTGCTGTCAGTCTGTTTTGGCTGCTCAGAGGGTACAAATATAGACCCAGTTGCCTTCAGTGCCTGTTTGAAATGTTCACGCTTAATTGGGAGCACACAGAACCACTGGACATATTGAAAGGGAGTTTCATGTAGTCAGAGATGGGTTGGTGAATTCCTTTCTACGTTTTCAGTAGTGCGCGTTTGGAGCACATGGTGATTACATTTCTCATGGTGGGTTGGTCTGTGTACACAACTTCAATCTCTTTGGTCCTTCTTTTGTCCCCTTCTCTCTCCCTCTGTCTTTGGTCCCCTTCCCATTTAATTGTATTTTTATACAATTAATGAAACCACAACCTTCACACTGAGCTACATTCGCAGATCTATTTTTCGCAGTTTTATTTTGAGACAGGTTTTCACTGTGTTGCTGTCACTCAGGCTGAGCTCAAACTTGTGTCCCTGTGCTGTTGCAGAATTTACAAGAGACTGGAGGGACCAGGACATAGGAGGACTTTATTAGTACACAACCTACCCAGTAGAAATGCTCAAAACCAGGCTGGGACCCAAACCAGGACCCCCTTTTGGGTTGTGGAGCTGCCATAACAGCCTGTTTTGTTTTTTGGTTTCTTTTGGTCTCTGTTATGCCAGTTTGTTGATGTTTACTGCAGTGTATAACTGACAGTTCCCTTGGTGTCCTTGTGGCACCTAGGAGCTATAAAATTTCTTCCTCATATTTTATCTCCATTCCCCCAGTGGTCAGGATTCCTCTCTCCCTGTGTATAGCTCCATGAACAAGTAGCACAACAAAGGCATACTTGCAGTTAGTTTAGATGTTAACCTTTTCATTCTTAGGTAATAACAGTGTCTTTGGTCCCTTTCCCAAGTACACTACCAGGGCTATTAGCTCAACTCTCTGAGCAGAGGTTTTGCTGTGCAAAGGCTGAGCTTCTACCACAGGGTCCAGTGTCACCACTGCGTACCCTGCTCATCAGACACCATCTAATACAAAACTGCTCCTGTCTGTGAAATATTCAACATCTGGGTCTTCTAAAGGGAGAGATCTCTGTGGCTTGAAAATACCTTGTCCACAATTCCACACAGTCATGAAGGGGGCTCCCAGTTCAACTGGGAGCAAAGTGACTAGATTAAGAGCATCTCTAGAGTTCTGTGAGGATAGTCACATAAAAACCCCGGATACCAAGCCATCCTCATGTTGGAGAGCCAATGGTACCCTCTCTGTTCCATTAAGGTTATAACTGAATGTGGTTCTCAGGTTATCAGTTGCTGCCCCAGTGTCAGTTTGTCAGCCTCCTGCACCAGTAGGGCAGTGGCAGGCAGCAAGTGCCCTGAAGCATGATGCCCATCCTAGGGCCACAGATTCCAACTGTTTTGGTGATATGCCACCAGAAGATGCCAGGATCCCAAAACCTGAGTTAAGACTCCCATGGCTATTCCCTCTTGTTTATGGAGACATACGGGAAGAAGGGCTTAGTTATGTCTGGCAGTCCGAAAGCTGGGGCCCGAGTCAAAGCCTCTTTGATCTGTTTAAATGTCTTCTTCTGGTCAGATTCCTAGAGGGAAGCCTCCTTTTCTCCCCACTTTGTGGCTTTGTAAAGGGCTTTGGCCAACAATGAGAAATTTGGGATTTAGGTGTAATGAAATTTCACTGCCCTCAGAAACTGTTTTACTTGGCATTGGGTGGTTGGCATTGGGAGGGCATAAACAGATTGTTTCTGTCCTATGCCCAGTTAGTGTTTCCCCTGTGCCACTACAAAGCCTAGATATCTGACCTCTTGTCAGGAAAATTGTGCCTTTTGCTTGGATACTTTATATCCCGCTCTCCGAAGTAATTGTAGATCTTTAGTTTCCCTGATAACAGTCTTCTTGGATGACAGTTGCACAAAGGAGGTCATCTACATATGGTAGCAAGGTGCAATTGTCCTTTGTTGTGAGGAAAACTTTAAGATCAGTAGCTGGGGCCTCTCCAAAGGTTGTGGAGGAGTTTTTAAACCCTTGGGAAAGCCTAGTCCAATTTAGCTGTTTCTTCATGCCTGTGATAGGATCCTCTCATTGAAATGCAAAGATGGACTGACCAACGGATGCAAGGCACAGACAAAAAAAAGAAGCATCCTTCAAGACTAAGCAGGTAAGCCAAGCAGCACTTGCTGGAATGAGTCCCATCACCATGTATGGATTTGGGTACTGTTGGGTGAATATCATAGCCTGATTAATAACACACAAATCCTCTACTGGCCTATATTCATTGGTTCCAGAGTTGTATACAAGCAAAAGTGGGGTGTTCCTGGAGGACTGACATCTAGTTGAGATTCTATGATTTAAGAGTCAAGTGTTCTTGAATACCTTGTATGGTCTTCTGGTGGAAGGAGTGTTGGTAAAATCTAGTTGCAGTTACCCTTGGCTTTAATTCCACTATCACTGGTGGTTGATTTATAGCCAGCCCTAGGGAGTTATCTTCAGCACACATCTCAGGAATCTTATGCACCAGCCCAAGTAGCTCACTTATTCCTGGCTTTTGTGACTTGTCTGAATACCATCTCCATTCTTCTCCTTGTGGGATGGTAAGATCATAGCTTTTGGTTGGGCCAGGTTTAGAGTCACATCTTCTTGTGGTCCAAATGTAATTTGGACTTGTAGCTTTTGAAACAAGTCTCTCCCTAAGAAGGGAAGAGAACAGTTTGGGAGATATAGGAGTTCATTTTGAACTTCTCACCCCCTTCTCCATAACATATCTTTTAGGCTGACAAAATGGCCCCATTTTGGGACTCTGGTGGCTTCATAATGGTAATATTTTTCTTAGACAGTTGCTCAATGGGTTGTGTTACAACTGAGTACTCAGCTCCACTGTCCACCATAAAATTCATCAGTTGGCCCCTTATTTTATTGTTGGATCTTTGGGACCTGTGGAAATGGATCCCAGGCTGGTTTAACAATTTTCAGGTTCTACAAGTTCAATCAGGTCTGTTTCCTGTTCTCCCTATGATTAGCTGTTGGTGACAAGGTCTCTGGTTTTACAGTCTCCATTATCATTCTTGTCTTTTTCTGGGCATCCATCCTTCCAAAGTCCTATCTTTTTGCCCTGCACACATTGATTCCAGACTAGCATCTGTTGGTTCTGTCCAGTTAGACTTTTCTTCTGCTGTCTTCCTGGCACTCATCTCTTGATGGCCTCTGCCTTTTGCCTCATTAGTGCTGCTGCTAGCAGATCTGATTTTGTTTTAAGCTTTCAGTTGGCCTCCCACTTGGCTTCTTTACTCTGCCTCATATATACTTTAGTGGCTACTTCTAAGAGGTGAGTAGCAACCATGCCAGCAAAGTGATCTAGATTCTGTAATTTCTACCTGATGTTTCCTTGGGCTTGTCCTACAATGCTTCACTTACCATGTGTTGATTTTTGTCTGCTCTCAGGTTAAATGGAATATGGGGCTGAAATGTCTCACAAAATCTCTCATAGAACTGGATCAGGCTTTCATCTGGTTTTTGGAACATCTCTGAAATTTTTTCCACATTCATGGCTTTCTGGCTTCCTGCCTTCAAGTCTTTCCGGTGGGCGTCTTGATATTTTGCTGTACCACCCATCCCTGCTACAGCATTTGTATCCCAATTTGGTTCAGTCTCAGGGAATTGGATTTGAGCACATGCTTGGACACTGACCACTCCTGCAGGTGCATGGTCCTCTAACCAGTGGAGAGCTGCCTGACTCATCTCCATTGCTCTTCAGCACTGAGTAGTGTCAGGAGAAGTTGTTTACAATTTGGGTTGTGTGTTTGGAAGATGGATTGCATTAGATCTATGAGTGTCTATGGTTTTTCCATATAGGAGGGGGTATGATACTTTCACCTGAGGAGGTTGTGATGGAAAATGTCTCATAAATCAAGGTCAGTTGTCCCCCTTAGACTTGGCCCACTGCATCATAATAAATAGGTTCCCTGGTCTCCCAGAGGGGAGTCTGTAGGGCTCTTGTATGACGCGATCAAAGATGACTGGCTTTATCTGCCACCTAATCATTGGGACTTATTTCATTCTCACTCCTTGGACGGTTCCTGTTTTATCTTCTAGAGGGGCGACACCAGAGGCTCACTGCTTTCTGCCACAATTCCCCATGTAGGGGCCTTGGCAGAGGCAGATAAAGTGTGAGGGAGAGGTATTCCTGTCTCCTCTCGTGGTTCCTATAAGATTGTTTTTTTCTTGGGTCCCCTGTTGTTTTGCTTTAACCTCTGTAGCTTCTGCAAGAGTGGGTTCCCCTCTGCCTCTTATGTTGGGCACAACTCAAGCCACAAGGGTTTTGCTATATGCTGCCAGACAGGGCTGAAGACATGCAGACTGAATCTGAACCACATTTGGTTATGAGTCAATGTAGGGAAACTATTCTGAATGTCTCAGGGCTGTTCTCCATATACAGTCACCACTTGATATACCCGTCTAATCATCCCCTACCTGCCGTCCCCTTGGCCAGCCACCCAAGCTAAAAGATTCCTAGCCAATTTTATAGAGTACTAAACTCTGGGGGTGGGGTTAACTTTTACTCCATCTTCCACAGGATAACCTTCCTCAAAGTTCTTTAGCATACCTTCTAATGAGGTGCATTTTCATACCTGTCCTCTCATTTCTATTCAAATGTGACCCAATTTACTCTCACAGTTACAATAAATCTACAACAAACGTGGCTTCAGCTGCTTGGATTTTAAAGTGTTCTCCCCTCCTTTTTTTTCTCAGATTGTTATTTTGTAAATTTGACTCACTAACCTTAAATCAATGTTGCTATCTTAAACCAACAGAGAGTAGAGAAAAGCTGGGGAAGACCAAGTTAACCCTGTAATTGCAGTTCCAGAATTTGCAATGTACAAGGAGTGCTTTAAAACACTGTAATTAATCGTTTTAAGTTGGAAACCAGGAGTACATTTGCAATTAGTTAAAACCCATAGTTTGATTTTTCCTGTAAAACCTCCTTGGGCTCCAGGGACTTTGGCCATTGAGCCCCAGGCTGGGGCTGCTTCTTGCATTGTCTCACTTTTTCTTACATTGAAATGAAAAGATGCTTCATCCCTCCAGTCTTGCAGGCAGAGCTGGTCCTAAGTGTCTCAGCCTGTGCTTGAGTTCTAGCTCAGCAGGTAGACCAGTTGGCTGCTAGTTGTCATATAGTTTCAGTCCCCAGCTGAGCCAAGGCAACTGTAGATTCACACACTTCCCTTTACTCATTCACACAGTCACACATTTCATTCCGGTCACACCTACACATTCATACACCTCCCCTTTTCCAGTCATTTTCATCCAGGTCCTGGATTCCTAAGCCCTCCGCAGTGCAGGCCACTGCGGCAATTCCAGCACCCTTTGCTGGCTGCAGCCACTCCCACCTGTGAGTCTTCCTCTCTGTGGGCCACTCTCCTGTTTTCTTCTTGGGATGTAAGTTTTGCTAGACTCTCTCTGAGTCTGGTTACTCAGTACAACTCTCTGCAAGCTGCTTGCCTTGCAAGCCTGTCTCACAAGTTAGTAGAGAGCTGCTCACCACGGGCCACTCCTGTACTCCACTTGGTGTTGTTGGTTTCATCTGACTTAGTCTGGGTAGGACAAACTGATCATAAGCCTCTCTCAAGGCAGGCCACTCCCACATCCTCAGCACCTCTAGGAGTCAGTTCTTGTTGCAGGCCACTCTGGCTTGGAAATACTGCTGCAATCTGATTTTAATTCTGGTTAGATTACTAGGTACTGGGAGGCAATAAAGCTCCCCTCCCGTCTACCGGGTTGAGTTTTCCCCTTGGTGCTCTTTCCCTTACCATGGTTTGGTTCCTGAGTCACTCTGGGTTCTTCTTGTGCTGGCAGGGTATGGGAAGCCCCTGGGCCATGGGAATGCTGGTTTCTTCTCCAAAGTAAACTTTACTTGAAGTGCCAGAGGCAAGTCTTCCCCAGATTTTGACTCTGAGCCCCACAGGAAAAAGGAGACAGCAAGCCTGTGGTCTCCTGTCCTTTCATGGTCACCAGACAATGTTTTGTGATTTCCAAAAACCTGGGGAGACCAGAAGGGATTATGGGACTGTATTAGTGCATGACACAGCCACTAGAAATGCTGAAAACCAAGCTGGGCCCACAACCAAGGAGAGGTCCCCTTTTATACAATTTGTGACTTCAAACAAGTAGAGATACAGAAGTCAAACAAAGTCAGTTAGGCATCCTAGCACTAATACTGTTTTAACCTTGGAAGAAAACAAATCCTGTGCACCTCATGGTGTTAAGATGCTGGGAAACTAGTTTATAACTCCATTTGTTTGCTTTATCAGTGATGGTACCCAGTGTTCTCCCTCTCAGGGAGGAGATGCCCATGAGAGAAGCTTTATGTGTCTCCCATATCAGTGAGAAAAGCACAGGAATGCGGTGAGGAAGTGCAAGTCCTCCTAGTTGGAGCTGCTTACTTGGAGCTGGGAGATTTCGCAGAGGGGAAGAGAGGCAAAGTTTCTTTCTTGAGTTCTGCATTATTGGGCTCAAATTTCTGTCCTAGTGACACCGTCTCCCTGCATGCTGGAAGTATAGAAATGTACTACCAGGCTAAAACTGTACCTCTGTATACATTTATTTTATACTAATTTTAGTGTTATGAATAAATAGTAATTAGTTTTAATTGATCGAATAACCCTTCTAGAGTTATTAGAGATCAGCTGAAAAAAAGAACTTACTCTTTATTACTCACAAAAGTCGGTGTAAAAGAATTTCACCTTTCCATCTGAGTTAAGGCAAACACATTCTGAGGTAAGTGGGTTGAGGACACCTGTGACTCAGGTAGGCATTCCTGGGTAGAAGCAAAACTTCCAGGAAGTATGTCAGACTTTCCAGGAGCAGAATTGCTGGGGTCCCAATCACCGGTTCCAATGATAAAGGGAGATGCGGGTAACATTTGAGTATCTTAGAGAGTAGAGAGAATGGTTAGTTCCCTGGGGTGAACACGAGGCACCAAGAAAGAGTGGAGCTGGGAAATGGAACCGAGGAGTTAGAAGAGGGGTGTACCGTGCTGGCCAGTGAGGAAGGACAGTGAACACGGCTCACAGGTGTCCCCCACACCCTCAGGTCCTCCATGACTCCCCTGCTCTGCGATGCAGGCAGCGCTATGTCCTGCGGCTCCTGGAACTCAGGGCTCAGTGGCCTCAGGCTGGGATCACGGGGAATGTTCTCTCTTTCCCGAAGAGCCTTACCGCACCATGGCTGGACTCTGGCTCCACATGCTTGGATGTAGACCCCAGCTGCACGTCTCTGACTGTGGTGGGACTGCTCCTCCTTTTCTTCTGTTTCCTGTTGCTGAAACCACTTTTATCAACCCTCCGGAGAAATAGAGAATTCCCTAAGGTATGGCAGTGTGGGTGGCTCCCAAGAGAAATTCTTGGTTCCTGTTTTCCTTTTCAGTGATTCCTGCAATGAGAAGTCTGAGAGGAAGATAGACCATCCTTCATTAGGGGAGGAGACCAGCCAGGAGGGTCAGGAGGACTGAGGCTTCCACCGGGACCTCACACACCACCTCCGGGTGGCAGAGGGCTCCAGGGTTAGATCCCAGAAGAGGTCCTAGCCCTGTTCGGCTCAGTTACAAATCGTGTGTTCTCTGCAGGGTTCCTTCTCTAAGCCTTCCTCCCTGCTGGGCTGATCGGGAGCCCTGAGCAGGGCCTGGACTCTGTCCTCTCTCCCCAGGATGGAGGTTGCGTGAGACGGCACACGTGTGACTGTCGCTCTCGGATTCTGTGCACTCTCCAAGCACAGGACTTCTGTGAAAGTTCAGTGTGGATCCCACCCACTAAACTTTCCTTTGAGATTTTCAAAGGGGGAGAAATGGAAACTACATGATCGTCTTTCAAGAGTGGTGGAAGGAATGAATTTCTATTAATTAAAAGGGAGGATGATGTAATTCTTAGATGATGAATGTCTGAAATTGTGAGAGAGGAAAATGACTCCTAGCCCTTCACTGTTCTTGTTCTCAGCATCAGGATGGAAACAAACAGATGAGAAGAATTGGAGGACACAGAGGTATGCTCACTCCACAGAGCCCCAGCTGCCCGGGGTGGGGGTCCCTCTTGTCCCTCTCAGGAGGTCCTGGTCCGTGAACTCTGAGAACACTAGGTGCTAGACACAGTCTCTTTCTGGGCTCAGGGCCCTCAGAAGGGGTCCATGGGGCCTGAGGTCCTCTTCCTCCGAGCTCCTCCTCTGCCCATGGTGGTCATGAAATAGTGATGGAGTTGAGGTGTAGGTGCCCGAAATGTGGCCATGTGAGATGTCCGGCGGAGGGGGAGGACTCTTGATTGCTTCAAAGTCAGCTCTTCTATCTCCTGACTTTGTGTAAAATACTTTATAGCTAAGTGCTCATCTGTATCAGCCCCAACCCATGACTCTGGGCTTCCATAGTGGCTTCCAGCATCACGTATGATGATATGTGTGAAAATAATTTGTAAATGAAGACACACACACACACTCACACACACACGCACAGAGGAAAGTTCTTACATCATCCATGCCCACTTCATCTGCCTACTGATTCTTAGGGCTTTGAAACCTGAGCGTCCTAAGTGTTCATCCACGAGGGACTCCTTAGGAGAATGCTGTGTTTCTACCTTCATGATCTGTTACTTGCTGTCCTGATTTTCCAGGTTGGAGGGACAGCCAGAGAGAAGAGGAGTGGAAGAAGCTGTTACCGATTCTGAAAAGGTGATTCGTCATTTTCCTTCTTTCCTGGTCCCTTTTCCTGAATGTTCTGTGCCCCCAGGAGTCCAGCGCAGCCTGTGTGAGCAAAGGCTGGGGTAGCCATAGCAACAGGCATGTCAGCGAAGGCGTTGGGGAGCAACCAGATGTGTTTTGTGAAGTCGCAGCTGTGAGACTGTGAGCTGTAAGTGGGTCGGAGGAGTGAGGTGAGCCAGGCCACCTAGGACTGTCTCCTCCTTTCCTTGCCTTGGTCCTGGCTACAACTTGGTACTTTTTGTGTCCCTCAGCCACCACGACACTGCCTGCTTTCGACAACTACTGTGCCCAGACCCACTCTGCAAGGTGTGTAACACCACGACTGCCGAGGTCAGTCGTCTGCTCTCTCGGGTGTCCCTGGAAGATGCCACTTGCTCCAAGTCTTCTTTGTCATCCATCCGTTCTGTGACGGTGTCGTCCTTCACTCAGAACCCTGTCCTCTCAGCAGTCCCTCCAGGACACATGATCCCAGCCTCTCAGCCTGAGTCTTCTCTGCCTTCTCCCCCCGTCCTCTCCTCCGAACAGGTCACCTCTCTAGTGAACTCATTGTCACCCTCAGCACTGGCTGGCTCTGTGCCATGGGAGCCTAACCCTCCCTTAGAGTCCAAGTTCCCCGTGAACCATTTTCCACTGGAGGCAATTTTCTCTTCCCTTCTGCCGTCACTTCACAGGCAGGAAGCAGAACCTGTTCTTCAGCCAGAAGCCACTCTGCCCCTTTTTGATGGCTTTGGTGACGTTTCCACCACTGACCTAAATTCTGCTGACACCTCCTTTGGGGAACACCATCCATCCTACCAGAGAAAACCCAGACACGTCCGGTTTCTCAGCCCTGACACCCATGCCCTCCTGAAGAGAGAACAGAAAAAGACAGATGCTTTTATCATTTCCTTAACAAGAAAGATTTTCCCTTCCTGGACCAGTCAGAGTTTAATCCGAAAGTCAGAACCAATAATCTGCACACACACGCTCACACGCGCGTATATTTTTTATGAGGATTGGGCCACACACAATGAGTGAGAAGCTTTGGGGAGGCCGCTGTCTCTACATTTGCTCCTGGAGTTTGAGTCCACAGGGTGTGTATCTATGAAGGGAAGACATATGTAAAATTAAAGACAGAATTTCAGGCTGTAACCCACAAGTGTGAACAGGAGCCCAGGAGAATAACTGAAACCTGTGTCAGGTCTGAACTTGGTCCTGAGAGCACTCTATGAATCTCCAGACTCTTGGTTTTGGGCTAAACACACATCTGGAGCAAAAGTCATGGAGCTTGAAATAAAGAGATGGATTTTTTGTTGTTGTTGTTGAATTGGTTCAAGCCCTGTGATTCCTCCTTTCCCTTCTATCCCACGTCCACGCAGGCTGATAGGACAGCTTGGAAGCTGAACATGGTGGCTCACACTTGTAACCCTAGCACTGTGGGAAGCTGAGGCAGGAGGATCACAACTTCAAGCCCAGCCTGGGTGTCAGTGGCTGTCGTCCTCACCGGGATGAAATGCCAGGTACCTGAAGAAGGCAGCTTTATTTTGGCTCAGGTTCAGTCCATGGTTATTTGGTTGCAGAGCAAAACAGTGTGATAGAGGGCCATGGTGGGGAAACTGCTCACCTCCTGGCCCAGGAAAACAGAAAAGGGAAGAAGGAGGGAGGGAGACAGACCCACCCAGGCCGTGTCCCCAGAGCCCACCTCCTCCCACTACCTCCAGCTTTAAGCTCATCGGAGGACTAAGCCCTGATGAGGACAGCACCTAGGACCCGATCGTCCTCTGAAAGTCTGGCTTATGAGGCGTTGGGGAAATCCAGAGAGCAGCCATCCCAACAGGCAACTTAGACACTTAGTGAGACCCTGTTTCAAACAAAAAACCAAAAGGGGGCTGGAATTATAGATGAGCACAAAGCCCTGGGCTTCAGTGTCCAGTAGAAGAAAACAAAATAGCAAACAAAAGGGAAAAAAAGAAAGAAAAAAGCCAGCCAGCCAGCCTGGGTGCTCCCTCCTCCGATTCCAGGAGGAAGCAGAGGGCGCGGATGCCTCAGCCCGAGTGGGTGCTGTCACCCTAACCCCTCACCTTTGAATCATGCGAGCCAGCCTCATCCCCAAATGGCTGGGAGCCTGCCTGGCTCTTGCCAGAAAGCCTCATGAGCAATTTCACACTTTTTCTTTTGGTACACGTGTAGTGCCAGCAGTCTTAATATCTGAATGAAACGGTAGACGTGTGTGGTTCCCATCTCTGTGGTGTGACCATTATACATTTGAAGGATCCAGGAAAGAATCTCAACCACTGCTTTGTGCCAACAGAATGAGTAACAGATCAACAACAATGTATGTAAGTGACCGAATGACTGATGGTTTGCTCCTTTTCCCCCAATCTCAAAAGAGTCTCCTCCTGACCCCCACGCTCACTTGAGAACTATAAGAGAGGAAAACTTGGGAAATGTACTTCAGCCAAGTCAAATTCACTGTTGTCAGGCTGTCGTAGCTCACGTTAATTGTGTTCTTGATATCCACCATCATATCACAAAGGATGTAACTCAACTCATGATTTGCAGCGTTCGACGGTGCCTAGTTTTCTCTCCTTAGATATCACTAGAGCACTGAGCACACCGCCTTGCACCAGGTCTACCTAAGTTAGCTGTTCTATTATCATAGGACACAATCATTCCACTATCATTTTGCAGGACTCATCTTTTCTTTCAGCCACTAAAGATTATCTTGATTTTTTTTTTGTCTTGACATCGTTTGAGAGTTTAGAGGGTTGCATAGGATTTGTACCCATGACAGATCTAGTTAACTGGTATTGTATGGTGCTACATTGGAAAAAGGGATAATGAAATCCTAGTAGGTGTGGACTTCCAGTTCAAGAAGCCCGAGGGGCCAGGCATCTACCTCCCATTTTAATCATGTCTTCATTGGATGTGTAGATACGAGTTTCTCTCAATCCTTTGAAACGCATCCTGTAACACTTTCGCTCATCTCTCTTCAACCCTGATCTTCGTTCTCTTTTTTGTGTTCTCATCTGGTTTTCTGGTGACAATGTAGTGCATTGAGTTCATTTTAAAGGATACAGCTCTATTCATTTTCTCAAGTGCATTTCAAGAGTAAAACTAAAACTCTGGAAAAGGAAAATAATGTGTACAAATATAGTGAAACATTGGGAGGAAAACAATATTTTTGTTTTATTGTTTTACAATAAGGGATGTGGTAGTGTGTGGAGCTCTTTGTGATTCTGGCTGGATCCAAGGGAAACAGACTCTGAGATGGAGATCAGAATAGGTGGTGTGTGGTGTGAGTCTGGAGGTCTCTCGAAAGCCCCCTACGGTTGTGGGGGTGGGCTTCCAGAATTTGTGATTAACTCATGTTCCAATGCTGGGATTATGGGTGCGAGTCCTACACCTACCCTAGGGTGGGTGGGGCCTACATGCCATATAAGGGGCAGAAAGCCTTTTTTGCACACTTTTCCCTTTTTGCTTTTGCTATTTTCTACCACCATGAGCTCTTGCTCCTCTGCCACACCATCCTGCTTTGGATCCAGCCAATTATGGGAAGGAACTTTCCTTCCTCCATTTTGGGTGTTGGATATTTTGTCTCAGCAATGAGAGAAAAGTAACCAACACAGAAGGTATTTATGAGGGTGTGTTCTTGGGATTACCTTGTGGATAGAAAGCGAGAGAGAGAGAAAGAGAGAGAGCAGACTGGACAGAGGGAGAAGCTGGGCTGTGATGTAGGCAGGCACTGCCACTCCACAAAGGCATTCTGAACCTGGCACCCCGACTCACAAATGTCCCTGTGAGGTGAGAAGCCTGGCCCTTTACAGACTTATGTTAGTCACTGGACATGGGCTGTTCTAGGGCCAGGACTGGGGTTGGCCTTGGCTATTGATTCTCTTCAGCTATGGTCATCTTTGGAGGGGGCTGACCGCTGAGAACTCTTGGCCAACTCTACTCTCAGTAACTGGGGGACTTAGATCTTTGCTCCTGCTGAAGAATCTCATGGTCTAACATAAGATCCTACCTATTTGGAAAAGAGGGCTGATGGAGGGACCATTTTCTAACATTGCTTTTTGTGACTGTTACAGAATATTCTCTATGAATCAATACCTAGTACCTACACTGTTAAAGGTTAAGGCATAAAACCATAAAAATGTGCCTTTAATACTTTTTCATAAGCCTGATGGTCAACTTTACATTTCTCCTACAATGTGTTTGCCTCATAATTTTTCACATCATAATCTTAAAACCAGGTCAGTGAGTTTCCTAGAAAATTATTGAATGTGACCATGACTTTTCTAGACTCTGCTCAGGGAAGGTCACCCTTTCTGCTGGCTTTCAGCCACACTTCTCAAAATGGTCTAAAATAGTGGAGATAACTCTGATAGCTCCTTTCTGTTCCCCCCAGACCCAAACTTCTCCTCCTCTCTTCTGTACGCAGTGAAAAGCTATTTTCTAAGGACTGCACTTCCTTTTGGCTGGTCACTGGGCTCAGCCAATGGGAAGCCAAAAGACAGAAACAAGTGTGTGGAAGGCAAAGACAGTTGGGAAGTTTCTTCCTTCCCCTCCCCACATATAGGTGCCACATCTTTGGCTGTAGCAGGGTCCTTTTGTGATTACCTGGTGGTGTCCGCTCTAGGCTCCCACTTTCACTGGGCTGACCAATAATGGGAAGCATTGGATGGACCCCTATAGTATGTAGTCAAAGTGGAAAAGTTTTTCCTAAATTCTTTTAAACTATCAATGGCTTTGTTTGCATAGATAGTTTCCTGGCAATCTGTTGCTACAAACCCAGTTAATTAGATGTAGATGTCAGGCAGGATCAAACTAACAACTGTGCATTATTACATTATACTATATGCTCGTCTTTCTTAATTGCTGTCTCTTGTTCAAAGGTAATAGCAATAAACTCAGATGCAGCGTGGAAAGATGACTGTGAATCCTGAGGCAACAGTTCATCATCAATAGCAGAGGTGATAAGGCAGGTATCAAGGAAACTTGGAAGGTCTCCTGCAAAATTAGCAAGGATGTCTGCCAAGCACAGGCACTTTGACTTCCTCGCATCTCTCTTTCAGCTGCCTGTGGCCAATTCTCTTGTAGCCTGTGCGAGGATCACACCCTTTCTCCTCCCAGCTTTCTTCCCCACCATCTTTATCATCACAACAGCTGCTATTATTGGGAACAGGACGAGTTCCTAAGTAATAACATGACGGTCAGACTGTGTTCTCCCTTCCTGACTCCTAACAGTGCTATATCTCTAAAACTCCAAATCCTTTTAAGCTGAAAAGGACTAGAACTTTGAAGATTTGGATCTGCACAGGACTAACTGTGAATTCTTCAGTGGAAAAGGGGACAAGGGCTGGCCTGACTGATGGGCACAGTTAGAGTGATCACTGGGGCTGAGCACATGGCCCCAGCGACACCCAGCAGGCTCTGTGCATAGGATAAGTCCGTCTCAGGGCATAACTGCTGTGGGCTGCATCCCCAGCTTGTCCTGGGTGGCTGTGTTTAAATACCTAAAGTAGGAAAATACTCAGTAGCCCAAGGACAAAGTTATAGATGTTAAGAACCTCTAAGACCTGGACTCTTTCCCAGTATTTCTGCCACAGATTACTAGGAGTTTTCTAGCACTCTGTGGAGGAGGTAAATAGAAACCAGATATTGACAGAAATTGAATTTCTCCCCAACCAGGTGTTTGGAGGCAGAAATCAGATATAATTTGATTTAGAAAAATAAAACAGGTGTGCTGGATATTCTACATGCTCCCCTATCAATTTGCTCTGTGCCTGGCTTGGCCTCTGTCAACTGGCTGCCTTGCCCTCTGGCTTTAATTGGGTTTGCCATCTTGTCATGTGTAGGATGAATGAAATGAGGTCCTCAGGACACCCGTGAGGGCCATATGTACTGTATTCTCCAGTAGGTGAGTAAGGAGTAAGGCCGGGGTTGGCACTGTCCTCCTCCTCCATGTTTGTTCATGAGGGTCGGTTACAATCCTCCATGGAAGCAATACTCTTAATCAACAGACCTGGCCACAGGTTTTCACCCAGGTAGCCCTAGCCCTGGCTCTAACCCCTTTAGGGGTGTGTGTGTGTGTGTGTGTTGGGGGCAGGGAGGAGGTGGCAGGTGGACAAGAAGGTAGGCTGTTGATAACAGCTGATTTTCTGCTCATCCTGGATCTAGGGTACCTTGTTTTCGGTCTGGAAAATTCCACTATTTCTTGTCACTATCCAGGAGTGTTACACTCTTTCTTTTACAGCACCCTGTCCTTTCCACACTTTGGTATATAATCCCTTTAAAAACCTTCCATTTACCTGTTTGAATGCACCTTCTTTTTCTTGCTGAGACCCAAGATGACACAAGTACCTAGAGCTAAGACCTTTGACACTTAACAGAGGGAGCTATTTCCTTATATCTGCCTTTCTATTAGTTGTCTGACTCCTTGACGCGAAGGATACTTTTCTGTTGTGATGGTCTGCAGACTTATGTGTGTAGCATATAATCAATATGTGCTTGATTAATGCTTGGTGACAGAATTACTGTTTCAACAAAATTTGGGTCACAATTTTCCCAAGTTAGGAACACTTCAAGGATTATAGAATCCTTTTCTGTTAGAATGGAAATCTTGCATCAGAGAAATAAGCTGAGAAAAGAGAGGTGAATTTATCTTCTGTTTCTGTCTCTATATCCCGAATTTCCCTAAATCCTTTAATTTCTCCTTTGTCATTTCTGGATTCTAAGCACTCCTATCTGGTAGATATGGCAAACAGCTTGCATTAAGCAAACTTCATAAGGATTTAAAAAAGAGAGTAAGTAGAGCACATGCTCATTTCTCCTTAATTGCTTTCTCTTCCATCTGTGGGTCTGGGATAATATTGATAAAAAGAATTAAAGACACCATATCATCTCCTGAAGCAAATGAAAACAGTCATTCTCAAATTACAGAGTATGACATTTTTATGTTTTGCAATGTGAAGAGGAAATACTAATGTATTTTAATGTGGTTAATTTGAAGTTAGATTAGACCATCTAGTTAACTCATAGGTTCTTGACTTCTAAGATCAAACACTGTGTGTAGTATCTCATTTTTGCAGTGGCATTGCTACTGCTGATAGTGTCTTGTATCTAACCAAGCAGGAAGGTGACCCTGAATACCAAATAAAATCTACAAACTAAAGCACTGACATGATTTTGAGAACAGAGCCACTCTTAGATAAGAGGCAATTTCATGTGGCTTAAAATGAACATATCTCTGGTGCTTGACTATTTTGGTTTCTTTTTTCTATATGGATAATGTGTGTTATTTGAAGCCTTATTAATTTCTCAGAGTTAAGAGATAGAATGATTAAAAGTTCAAAATAAATAAAAGTAAGCCTAGTCATCAGTACTGTACCTGAGATTATTTCTATGGTGACTGGGGAAATAGACATAAGCTATGATTTATTTCAAAATAAGACAGGACTGCATCTTCAGTTAATTTTGGAGCTGTTCTCTAAGGAAAGGTCTAGCTCATTTAGGGAAGGAATTCTTTCAATCACTAAACAAGGCCTGGAGGGGTTAATAAGGAATAACAAGAAATTAAATTTTACACTATAGTTCAGAGTTTATGATCATGAATGAAATTGAGCCAATAATTTATTTTAATAACTTATCACTTTGGGACTGCTGAAGGCTTTGGTATGTGAAGACTGTCATGGTAAGATGTGAATTTCAACTTTCATTTTATGTGACCATAAGATCTCTTAAAAATACTTTACATTGCCAAGGAGAAGTTTGACCTTAGATTTACACACATACCAAGCTCAGGTTTCAGTTCAATTTCAAACATTGGTAGGTCGTCTTCAGAAGGTCACCAGGTTCTCAGAACTCCATTTCCCCATATTCTTTCTGGTTAATTTTCATCTTCTCCTTTTCTTACCCCTCTTCTTCCAGTGCTGTTAATTTACCTTGGCATTATCTCTTTCTTCTGATGAAAATTATAAAAACTATTATTTAACAATGTCTAGACTAATCATGGCAATGAATGCATAGTTAGTTCACCTTATTTGTCCTCTTATTATCCTAGCAAGATTATTGTCCACTTTTGTTTTATGTATCTGCTATTATTTGAATGTTTCTTCAGAAGTTCATATTTGGAAAGTTAATCTCTAATTTCTAGACTGTGTTAGCCACTTTCTTCATGGCTAGAACAAAATATCTGACATCTTCAAGTCATAGGAAAACAGGCTTACTTTGGTTAACCCTGTATAAACTTCAGTCCTTCCACGATTGGCCAGTTTGGGCCTAAGTGGCGTGGTAGAAGGGTCTGGTGGACAAAGCTGCTCACCTCATGGCAGGAAGGAAGCACAGACTGATGGGAGGAGCTTGGAAGGGAGGGAGATCCTTCCAGCTCAACCACAGAGTGAACGGCCTCTTCTGCACACCTCTGAACAGCAAGTCAGCTAACACCACCCACAATCCAATCATCTTCCAGACTCATGAGGCTTTGGAGGCATTTTATATCTAACCGGTAATATATGTTAATGCTATTTGGGAAGCCAGGCCTTTGGAGGGTTGGTTGCCATCATGGGGGTGACCTCTGTGATGGGATTAGTAGCTTCATAAGAAGAGCAAGAGAGAACCAAAGGAGTAGTAACCGCTGTGTCCTGCCATGTGATAACCTCTGCTATGTTCTAATGGACCAGGAAGGCCCTTACTAGATACTAGTACCACACACTTGGACTTTTCAGCCTCTACAACTGTAAGCAAAATAAACTTCTAATTAAAAAATTTTTTTTCATTTAAAGAGAAAAAAAAAACAAGTAAAGGGTAGAGATAAATCAGAATTTCAAAAAAAAAAGATAAACAGTAAGAAATCACTAGTTGATAAATTACATATTGTCCTCTTAGAAATAGTTGTTCAAGTTACAAAATTAAAGCATGCAAAGTAGATATTCAAACAGTGAGACTGTAAACAGCTTCGCATGCATGAGTCTCTACAGGTATTTCTATCCCTTCTGTATTAGAGGGAAAAACAAAACAAGAAAAAACAAAACAAATTCCTACAAAAACATGAAATCAAAAAGTCATATAAAACCACAGTACGAGGTGATCTACAATGATTACTGTGTTGTTTCTTATTATCTTCAATAGAATTGTCTATATTGTCAGACATAATTAAATATAGCAGTATAATTGAATATAGCAGTACATAACAATATTAGTAAAACATTGTAGACAGTATAAAACTTCAAAGGCAGATAATAAACCACTGTGGATATTCTAGTGAATCTTGTCATCTTAAGTGCAGTTGCCTATACTCTCAGACTTGATACTATCAATCATAGCAGCTTTGAATAAAATCTATCAATACAAAACAGTGATCTAACAAACCAGATTTGATTACAATCAGTCATGGCAAAACAGTGTAGGTTATACAGAGCTTTAGATTAAGTTAATAGGAAATTAAGGATGATTACCATACTATATCCTGCTATTTTCAGGATAACTGTCTGTGCCCTCAAATCTAGTACAGGTAGAATGACTGGAACAGAATATAATACATCTAAGCAGAGTGGTGTGAGTAATGTGGGTTTTAAATCCTGGTACACTATTAACAATATAGTGTTTCAAGGCCATCTATGTTAGAGATTCTAGCCATCCTTCTCTGCCTCATTTCTGCTATGCTATTTTTCTGCCTTTGTTTGTCTAGTTTTCTCCTTCATTCTACTGCCTGCCCCACTCATTGAGGCCTTTCTACCACTGTTCCTAAAATCCTGGTATTTTTTTTTCTCTCTCTAGAATGTCTTTCAGTATTCTTTGTAGGGTTGGATTGGTGGTCACAAATTCCCCCAGTTCCTCTTTGTCATGGAAGCATCTTGTTTCTCCATTAATTTCTAGTGACAGTTTTGCAGGATACATCAATCTGGGCTGGAGGTTATTTTCTTTCAGGGCCTGAAATACTTCACTCCAAGCTCTTCTAGATCTGATGGTCTGTGTTGAGAAGTCTACCTTTATAGATATTCTGTTTCTTTTCTTTGACAGCTTTTAATATTCTGTATTTATACTGAATTCCTTGGTATCTTGATTATTATATGTCTGGGTATAGCTCTGTTTTGGTTGTAGGTGGCTGGAGTTCTATATGCCTCACATAACCGAATGTCATTTTCTTTTTCCATACTTGGGAAGTTTTCCTTGATTATTTCTGTGAACAGCCTTTGTAATTTGCCTGTTTGTATTCCTGCTTCTTTGTTCACATTTCTTATTCTTAAATTATAGATTCTCTTGTCGTCTTCTAGCCTTTGTATTGTTACTATTTCCTTGTTATTTTTAAGAGATCTTTCCTTTCATTATCACACATTACAAATTTGTCTTCAAGTTTTGATAGTCTATCCTTAGTTTCTTTTAAGGCATTTTGCCACCTTTCAATGGAGTTTTTAATTTCCTGGTAGTCTGTTTCAATCTGCTTGATGTATTCTATATTTTCTTTAAATTCTATATCAAATGTTTCTCTCCTTTTTTTGCTTTCCTCCCTTCTTCCGTCTGTATCTTCCTGAGAGATGCTTCCTGAGAACATTTCTTTTGTTACCCTACTCATATCTTGCTTTACCTGATTTAATATTTCAGTTTTGAGCTCGTCTACAAGGTCCCAAAGATATCTCTTAATGTCTATTGAAGCCATGTCTGATGTTGCATGTTTGCTGCCCTCAGTCTCCCTTGTTTTTCCCTCTCCTGGATCAGTGCTCTCAGGGTTCTGGGCTGGGAGCCTCCTCTTGCCTCTCTTTTCTGTCATGGTCCCGGCTTCCTCCACACAGGTGTATGGTGGAAGTCCCAGCCCCCTTCTCTGTCAGCCACAGTTCCTCTGAAGCACACTGGTGAGGGACCTCCACCCTCTCCTGCCTGCTCTTGTCACTGAGGTGTTAGCTGGGGTTGCGTATTCAGGCCCTTCCCCACCAGGCCAGCCAAACTTCAGGGGCCACCAGGTTAGTGCATGCTAGGCACAGGGAATCGATTTGGGATGGCTCACTGGTCCTGGCCAGGGGCATGACCCAGTCCAAGCAAATCCCACAAATCTGCTCTGGGGAGGGGGCAACCAACTGAAGTCAGTGTCACTCCCAGTTCAGGCTCCTCCTGCCCGATTCCAACATGTCACCTATTTGGTCACGCCCTTCCCGTGGGGGTGGGGGGGTCTCATTCCCGGCAATGACTGTGGATTAATGAAGGTCCCTTTGCTGGCTCCACCCTCCATTGGGCTCACCAACCCCCGACTTCAGTGGGGCTGTAGCGCCTGTGAGTGGCGGTGAGAATGAATTTGGGCAGCTCTGCTGGCCAGCATGAATTTGCGAATTCAGGCCAGCGCAAACCTGGCGGGTTGCAGTGAAAACACCTTGTTCGGTAATTTTAGCTGTTACAATTGTAGCCCCGAGACTGTGTGTTTGATGAGCTTTTTTTACATTTTAATTTCTTCCTGTGTCAAGAGGATCCATCTCCCTCTGTCTGGGTCTCTCCAGGGTGTTTTATTCTGGCATATGAGTTGTTTCTCCCAGGAGGCTTTGTATTTTGTTGCTCACTGATCAGCCATCTTTAGCTCCTCCTAATTTTTTTTATAAATTACCTATTCCATGATATTCAGTTATTAGTGATAGAAAATGAATGAAGGTGTTACCTTTTGATGTTATTTTGATTGTTGTTTATTATTGTTATTGGTGGTTTACAGAATGCACTGAAATAATGTCTTTCTTTGGCTTATCGCTACTTCTTTATAGTTACAAAAACACTTATTTTATTTAACATCCTCTTGAATTTCAAACCCAATCAAAGAGATCCACCTTTCATAGGAAGGAAAAGTAGGGCATTTTAGTAGAGTTTATAATCCACTCACATTAGGGCATGAAAAATTGAAGGGTTTAGTGTGAAAGGCCTTTTCAACCAAGTAGTAGAAATCAAAATGTGAGCTTTGGTGTTGTGTTTTAAGTATTTCTGATGGTGTCTGTTATATGGCTTCAAGCATAAGGGAGCAGTTTTGTAAAGCTGGACCAGATGAGTTCACACAGGAAGACAGTTTCTATAAGAAATGTGTGTATTACATTTTGTCCAAAAGTTCTTCTTTCTTATGAAAAAACTACAGAATCAAAATCAGCAACAATTTCCAGGGGCAGGAGAGACTAGATTGTCAGTGTCATTTTACATGGCAATAGATTGCTATTATCTGTGTCTCAGGGTCACATCAAATAGATAAAATGGTGGCCAGGGTTCCACCATGTTGAAGGATCCCTGTGTAGGTCAGCATGGCTACTATGGGAGATGCCCAACATGAGTACGCAGGTCCACCTGGGAAAAGAACCAGTGGCCGTTGTTATATAATTAACACTGCCTGCAGAAACATCATGCCTAAGTTCTACCCACAAAGAGCAATGATCAAAGAGAAAGGCCAGTCTTAGAACACTGAAGGGAATTGACTGACACAAAAAAAGGTACACAAGTTAAAGGGGAATGAAAGAAACTCAGCCCTGCTGAGATCAATGGATTTCAAAGACTGGTCAATAAAATGGCTTACAGTGTCTTGGATTACAAAGTGAAAAAGTGGTCCTCACTTGGCAAAAGCACAAAATGACAGATAACAGAAAAAAAAATGACAGAAACGAGTTTGAGGGTAGAAATCATGTTCATCCAAACTAGAGTCAAGAAAGCCAGAGGAAGACAGATAAGCAGCAAAAACCTGGTCTTAGATATAATTCTCCCCCTAACAGACTAAGATCAAAACCATGATCTGAGGACAGAGGTTCACAGGTAAGGCCAGATTAAAGAGAAAATTCCAGAAAGAGGATGGTGGTGTGGACACCTGGCAGAGAGACGCTTGTCCGGCAGCCCATGGTCTGTGACTGGCTCCACAGCCATCTTCTATTTGTCCAACTCTGTGTGACTGAACATGTATTAATGAGCTTGCTTCTCGGGGTGAAGATTTCCAGCCTCTGAAAAATGAGAGGTTCCAGCAAATCTGTGTGCTGGTTCCTGCATAGCAAGAGTTCTGGGGAGCCCAGTGGCCCCCACCCTTTCTCAGGGGAGGCGTACTCCTGCCCGGTGAGTCACCAGGGATGCCTTGTGCCAGGCCTGCTACATCGCTGTAGCTGCTCTACAGGGACCTGTGTGTGCTGGCTCACTTTTGTGCACCTCACCTCTAGCTACCAAGCACCTGTTGTGCACCAAGCTACTGGAGATGGTAACCTGGGCTTTGCTTTCAAAAAGCCTGAGCTCCAGTAGGGGATGGGCGCATATAAACACACGCTTTACTGCTCCGCAGGCTGAAACACAATGAGCTCAGACACGTAAGGGCTAGGGGCAGGGGTGTGGCAGGCACTAAGATCACAGCAAACAGGATGCTGAGTAGGTGGGTAATGAGTGCCCTGTCTTCCCAGTGCTCCCCACACTGGTTGCTGCCAGTAGGACCTCTGTCATTGTGTGTTACACTGCTTTGTGGAGTGGGCATCGCTGCATACTTCTCTTAGGACCGGCTGTGTGTGGGGTCCAGCTCTTACTATGTTACCTCACCTCAGGTAGTGATGCCACCCAGAAGAGAAGGGAGAGAGTTCACCAAGAGCCTGAATTGTGACCCCCCCTCAGGAAGGCATTGTGATGCTGGGGCTTCTGATTGGATGGTGGAGACTGTGAGGCAGATGGTCTCTCCTGTGTGCTTCCCACTACCTGCCAGGACCCATGTTTTTCAGGTCCATTTTTTGAGTCCTCTCTTAGGCTAAAAATTATTAAATTTACTTGTAATAGATTCTTGAGCATGTACTTTTTAAATGAAAGTTGTTTCAACAGCATCATTTGCATGCAGTGTGCCATTTAAAAACGAATTTGCCACTTGGTTGGTGCAGTGGTTGGTCGATTGTGTCAACCTGAGATGTTTAGAAGCTTAACTAAATGGGTTTAGCAACTCTACACTCTAGGGTGTAGGAGACCCAGCCTAGGGAGGCTCATCACCTGGAGCTATAAAAGGGAAGGAGAAAGGACGAATTCATTCCATTCTTCGGAGAAGCTCCAGTCTTCGCCTTTGGTTTGGTCATCATCTCCTGGCTTCCATTGTAGACTCTTTAGCCTTCTGTCACAGACCCATCAGCCTGCTAGTGCAGACTTGCATGAGACACTGGGGTGAACTCCAGACCTTGGATTGAATCCTTCGGCCCCCAGCATGCAGACACCTCTGCACGCTTCCTCATGCGACTCTGTAGCTGACCATCGTAAGCTAATCTTGTAACTTCTTACACATTTGTATAAGAATCTCTAGTCTTGTGCTCTTCATGAGGTGAAGTTTTGTTCCTGTGCTGACTGATAGTTTGCATTCTGAGCCTCAGTTATGCTCTTGCCTTATTTTTTCATGGGAGGTTTTCTAAGACTAATTATGTAAAAAAAATTTTCTCTTTATCTTAGCCATTTAAGTGTTTTCTGTTTTACATATTTGTCTACTAACTTCATCTACACTGTTTCTTGCTATGTGGGAATCTATATTTTCTTTTAATCAATTCTATTAAAATTTTCCAGGCTGGGCGTGGTGGTGTACACCTGTAATCCCAGTGTTCGAGAGACTGAGGCAGGAGGATCGTTGCAAGTTCGAGACCAACCTGGGCTATAAAGTGAGCTCAAGGCCAGCCTGAACTGCATAGTGAGATCCTGTCTCAAAAAACAAAAAAATAAAAAGTAAATAAAATAAGTAAAATTTTCCTTACACTCTTTGCTTTTATACATACAGTTTTTCTCTAACAATATCCAGTAAACATGACCTCTGGGTCTATTTTTATTTTTTTACACTTTACTCTTTTACCCACTTGGATTTCATTCTGATCTTTGTGTAAGCAACAATCTAACTGGACACACTTTCTGGAAAACAATACAGCTGCGTATTTCCAGTCTTCATTCCTTCTCTGCCTTCAAGTGGAGGGAACTCATTGAAAAGGAAGAGGTGGTCGGGAGACCACCTGACCTAGCATCCGCTCGCTAGAGATGGGGGTCACCTTGCTTTCTTCACAAAGAGAGATGCTTAATACACTGCTGAGTTTCCTCAAAGGCATCCTTTCCAGGCTGCCGGCACCCTCATTAATTCCAGACCCTAAATATTGGTACTTATCTCCTTCATGATGCTGAATATTGTTTTTCCAGGTGGAGAATATGATTTTTTCCTTTTGTTTTAATTCCCCTGGTCACTCATGATATTCTTTTCAAAGGCAATGGATGAAATTGACTTCCTGCCTCCCTCTGCCCTGGAATAGAAGCCATGCTTTCAAGATAAATGGCACAGAAAAAACGGCACGGGTTGCAAAATGGAAGTGGTTTTGGGCTCTGCTTCAGTGGCTTCACTCTACACCTCTTCTCGGCCTCTCAGGGAGAGAGTGATAATGAGAGTTTAATCTCTCCGCTTGTACCGTCAGCTCTTTATTTTCCCTGGAATATTTTAAATCCTACAGGGCCTCGATTTTAGCCTCTCGTCACAGTACTCTTGTGGGAGTGCTTCCCTGGGGTGTAAATAATCAGAGGGTAAAATTCCCAAGGTTTGCCCTATTTTCTAGCTGTGACCTGGTGTATTTTCATTATTTTTTAAAGACCGGGGATGCAGAAAAAGGCTTAGCGGGGAGCCAGACGAAGGGTGGGAGGGAGCTGTCTTCAATGCACTGGAACTCAGCTACCCCTATGGTAGAGGACTGGCTAACTGGGTGGGGGCTGCTGCTTTCCGTCTCTCCTTTGCTGCAGAGACCTGCTATGTGCCCCATGAGCTGCCATCGGATGTGGGCAAAACTGTGTGCCCATTGCTGTCAGCTGAGGAACCCCTGAGACCTGGATGCCTTCAGGAGCATCCTTCTTGGACTAGGAAAGGAATAGCACGGCCGGAGGAAGCGGCAAGGCCCAGCATTTACTTTCTAACTGTTTTAAAACAGTAAAAATCATTTCCTCCCTAGGTCTTACAAACATTGCTTTTATTTATGGCATGAATCTCAGGATGGTGCTAATATCATACTTATGTATGTGTTTAAACCACATGAAGTCCAGGTCTGGGCGTCTTCTCGCTGATACTAATGCAAAGTCCTCCCTTGCAGTACCCTCTGGGCTCCAACATCCGACAAGGCCTCTGGACTCACATGGTTCTGGTCATCGGCCCACATCAGTCGCGGCTCTCCTGGCTGTCACGGCTTCATAATCCATCCTTAATCCCTCTGGTATCCACCCCCTTTCTCCATATCTAAACCACTAAGCATCTTTTCTGAGGCTGCAGGAAAGCTTTGCTTAGCCTGGAGCCCCAGCAGACACTCCTGTCACAGCCCCTGATGAGGACCTGACCCAAGGAGACTGCACTTTGTGCAGGGCATCTGGAATCCTCCTTGTGTCCAAGTTCAGGGGATTCAACGTTTCTCAGGAGCCTGGGGCTTCCCTTGTCAATCTCCAAGATCTATTTTTTTTTCCTCTTTAGTTGAGTGAACTTAGCTTGAACATGTGTCTAGAGCTTAGAACTTCAAATGCATCTTCAGGAGTTATCATTAGGGTATGGTTCTGCTCTTGGCTCTCAGAGCAGAGTACAGGGGAGGGGACAGCCACCCCCCTCCTCCATCAGGAAGATTAGGTGAGTGGAGACAGGGAGCTGATTGTGGCCCTTCCTTTTAGGTGAGGCGATCACATATTTAATTTTTCTACATAAGATTAGCTAGGAGAAAATGCCTTGATTTTAACCTTTAACTGGTAATATTATTATAATAAGTGTTCACTGAGTCATTGTGATACATAAGAATTGTCGATAGTTGGGACAGACATGCTTGGAAACACAGTGATGGAAGCAGTGGGGACCAGCAGCCCTTCCCACTTAGGACATTTGTCACTTCTCGGGGCTCCAGGGAACCCTCATAAGCCTTGGAAGGTACAGGGAGAGTGGACAGATCTCAGTTAAAAGCCATTGCTACGGGCATTTCTGATACCCTCTCTTTATGTCCTCATATATTTATGATAACCTCATGGCCTAAGTATGTAAGAATGGCTAGAGAGAGACAGATCCAATACACGGGTTGCTGCCTTGGGTGTCCTCTGTAATGTGATCTGGTGATTATTTGAGAGACGGCAAAGATTTATCTGACATCCTTGAGAAATGAAGATGTCTTCCCAAGCATTTTAGTTTTGCTTATCAGAGGCATACACTTTCCGTGGTGTAGTTATGATGCATCAGGGTGAGTTTATGAGCAATAACTACAGTTTATGGGGTGTTTAATGTGTGCCAGTCACTCTTCAATCATGTTAGATACAGCATTTGTTTATTTTATCTGTAAACACTTAAGCAGGTCAGGAATGGTTCTACCAATTCAATGAGCATTAATTTACTCACTCTTTGTAAGAACCTTCTAAATAACACTGCTGTTATCACTCCTCAATTTCCAGATGAGCAGGTTAAGGAACAGAAAAGTGGAGAGTTTTCCAGAGTCAAACAGCTCACAGTTTACAGAGCGAAAGTGGTTTACTTCTACACTGTGTTTTTTTCTCAATACAACATAGCTCCTTTAGACAGCTCCGCAAGATGAGTCACGTGTTTCCACTTTGTAGATGGGGACCCAATTGATTTATTAAAATAATTTTCTTGAAATCATGCTGCTGTTGGAGGAAGCACTATGAATCCAAACCTACTTATTTGGAGTCCAGAGACCGTCTGCAGACCCACAGTGGAATCTTCTGAACTTGCCAAGGACATGCCATTGGGAAGAGCAGAGACCAGAAGTGTGCCCAGATCAGCCACTCGGCTCCATGAATATGTGAAAAATTATGTGTTTAAAGAAAGCTTTTGGGAATCTATCTAAAATATTTCCAATGGTAGGCAATAATACTAATCACAGCTAGCATTTACTGTGTTCCAGTTACTAGAATATATGTTCATGTATTTTTTTTCCTCTGTGTTATATCCAGGCATTTTGTGAAAACAAACTGATATATAGAAGAATACACAGAGGGAAGCAAAAATTGTCATAAACCCATAGTGTTAGACAGCGGCAATTAGCATTCTCAGGGGTATCTTTACAGTATTCCCCACACATTTTAAGCATGCATCGTCTGGCATAATCATATAATCTTGGGTAAATGGAATCAAGCTATAGATACCACTTGTAACTTGCTTTTATCTATTCATTCCTTCACTCAAAATATTTTCTGAAAACTTAACATTTCCAAAATGATAGGCTTGAAACAATGTATTATGCATTTTTTTTCTTATTTTGAAGAACAGAAAGATCAATCTCTTTATGGGCAATGAGTTGTATCAGCCCAGATGGACAGGATAATTCTGGAGTAATAAATTAATCTGTGAAACTCAGTAGTTTAATGAAACGAGTATTATTTCTGGTTTATATAATTGGCTGTGGGGCAGGGCTCTTCTAAATAGTTATTAAGCAAGATACACCTTTTCCTTCTTCCAGGCACTGAGGCGCAGAGTGTGGGTCATTCCCAAATGGCTTCCATGGCTCCATTCCATATGTGAACAAAACTCGGTTCCTAGCTGTCTGACCCTAAATAGTCGTGTGATACCACCTAACTTTGGGAACACCAGTTCATGTGGGCTTCTGGGTGGCCCTGGGGAAAGCAAGAGAATCAGGATTTGGTAAACTCTGTTCATGTCTCCCACATGAGAATTCTGTTGCCTGACTGTATCTTTGCTTCTTTAACCAGTCTTCAATCAAAAGGTATCTAGACAGTTACTATTGCACCTTTGTTATAAACAAGTGCAATGACAAAGGTCCTCTTGTAGCCGTCGCATACCCTGATCCATTCATTTCTCAGGTTAAAGTCCTGGGGGAGAAACCATCAAGTCAAAGATCTATTTAAGATACAAGTCTGGGTCTACACTGCTCCCTCCCCTCTTCTCAGCTCTCTGCAGGAGGTAGAGCTGAAAGCCCACTTTCCTTGGATTTAAGGTCCTGATGAGCATCTGCCACTGGGACGGCTCATGTGAGATGGAGGAGACGTCACTGTTCTCTGGCAGCAGCTGACACAGACACACGGATTCCCCTGTGTGGAGATTTGCCGTGGGTTTTGGACCTCAGGAGAAACAGCACTGTGTGCTGGGAGCTTATGGCAGCTCTGGTTCATTCACCTCTCAAGCATCTCCGATTTCAGCTAAGGTGTCATTGGTGAGCTCTGATGACTCCACACTCTGAGCTCTCCTGGGAGAAGCCTCCCTCCTCTCTACCCCGCCTCACCTCCACCTCAGTGGTGGTGAAAGCCTCAGTACAAATTCCCCAAATCTCCCTCTTTCTTCCTGCAATTGACTTCCGCTTTGACTAAACCCTGACTGCTGCTGCACCCACTGCCACATTGCTTTTCAGGAAATAAATGCCCCAAATCCTCCATGGCAGTAGCTCAGTCTTCACGCTGAGCACCAAGGAGTTTGTCCACTTCCACCAAGCAGCGCAACAGAGAAAAGGAATGGTGCCTTATAGTTGCATTTCTTAGGTTCAGAAATTTCTATTCTCTTTAACTGGCTGTTGATTTTTCCTTTTTTAAATGATGCATTTATGGCTTTGGTTGTCATGACTCTCTTTTGACTGACAAATTTTCCTAAATATTCTTCTCTTTAATCATATTCCTGTTTGATGCAACTGTGTCTCTTTCAGACTTTACTTCGATATATTAGATTTGAGGAAGAAAGGATCATATGAATGTAACCAGGTTACTAAGTGCCCACATGGGAGTGGCTGGGGCCTTTGTCAAGACGAAGATGAAAACAACAGACCGTCCCGGTAATTCTTTCCGCACACAGGGCACGTATATCTTTAAATAAGAAGAGCATGTTGAACCAGAAGCATTTTGGATAAAAATAACTTTTAGGACTTTATAACAGTATTTGATTATCATTTCCCCCCTGGGCTATGCTCCTTCATGAACTGTCCTCTTTTGGACGAGGTCTTGGCATATCACATCCTTGGGAAGGAAGAAAACTGCTGCAGACATAGAGGGGTAGAGGGCTTAGGTTTAGGCCATATTTCTTCTAAGATGCTGAAAGAAAGATTGCCAACAGAAAAGATTATATTTTCTTTGTGAACCTGAGAGATGGAAAAAACAGCTGTGAAAATAGACTTTACATAAAGGAACTGGGAGAAAATGCAATACAGTTCTGGACAAGTAGTAATCATTTGCTGGAAATTAAAACTGAAGAGGAAAATGCAGCCTTTGAGGGTGGTTTAGAAGTAGGAATGGAAACAGAGATCTACGACTCTCCTTGATTGGCGGTGGTTTCTGGAGGACTGGGTTGGGATCACTTCTGAGACAAAGTCCACACACAGTAAGAGAGAGTTCTGTGGTCACTCATGATGGTGCCAATGTGCAGGTAGATAAGGGAGGTAAAACAGATGCCACAAACTTACCATTGTCTCCTTTAGATGTGGCTCCCTATTGGAGAATAAAGACGACCTTCCCTGGGGTGAGATGGAAGAAGGACGGATGCAGCCCAGAGTCAGGTTTCAGGGAAAAGCGAAACTTCCTGATGTAGGATTTCTCCAGCCCAGCGTCCCGAAGAACAGGATTTCAAGAGCGGAACAACATTGTTTTATTTCATCTGATGTTGGGACTTAGCATTATTTTCAAATCTACAAAGACTATAGACTGATTTTCTATGAGTTTCCAGATCAGAAACATTACGTCTTCTCTAAGGAGACTTGCAGATGGCTGAAACTCATTGGTGAGTAATGGATGTAGGGCTCATGGTGCATAAATTACTCTGTGACTATACACTGAGATCACCAAGGAGTTTCATTCATCTTTTCATGCCAGTCCTGTACTGTTTATTATTTCCACACATCTTCCCAAAGAGCAAACTAGCTTATTAATTCTTTTACTCATTTCACATGTATTTTTAGTTCCCACTAAGTGTGAATTACTTTGCAGTGAGACATCCTGGGAGCCACAGGAAACTGCACATATAAGGAACTTCATTCACTGAGGAACACGGATAATTCAAAGAGGAGTCAAAGCTGTGGAAGCAGTAATGTAGAAAATGTGCTATTTCAGTTCCACTGATAAGGAAGCCTATGAAACAACAGCAGGGGATTGAGTGTCCCTCAAAATACTTCACAATCAAAATAGGAATGAGAGATGGCTAAGAATGAGATTTTTAAAAAGAGTTGTATCTTCCTGGTGGGTGGGCGTAGGAAGACAGGTAGCAAGATAGCTAACATGTTGCCTCACTAGAGAGGAAGGTTTGTGCCGGGAAATCGAAAGGGAGCTAGAGGGTCCATCTAGTGCCTTTTGACTATTTTTTTGATGAGTCCTGAGCTAAGCGGGGTCCATAGCCTCATGGGTCTCCCAGACTCTTCCAGGCTAACTCTAGAGGACTCATTTGACTGAAAGAGATTCATTCCAGAAGTTTGTCCCAAGGCACATTATGTTCCAGAATTTCCCCAGACCTGTATTTTCCAAACTGCTCTAAAGTACAGAAAAATCATTTAAAAAATCAATGCTAGCCATATTTTTTCTTTTTGACATTTATTATACACTGGCCTGAAGGAAAATATCTGTATATGCAGTATTTATTTTGATGTAATGATATGTAAAGAATATACAAGAATGTCATGAAATTGCAGAAAGCACCTAATACATGAATGCATAATATTCAATTATTTTTTAGGAGCTGCAATTCCCAGTTTGAGAGTCATATTGATGTATGTTGCCTGTAACCTGGTTGTTGGACTGCCGTGTGTCTTGTTGTAGAGCGTAAATACATATTTGTGATAGTTAATGTTTACTGTCTATTAAATATTCATGCCACACAAATTTAACCTTATGTATCTGTGGCTACTAGAAGCATTTTTCAAATGAAAATCAGAATATCAATATTCCCGCACTGTTTTAAATTTGACTGCCTACAAGGCAGAATAATGCAATGTGTAGACAGTAAACAGTATCTTCAATTTATTTTAAAAATAGCAAGGCTCTTAAGTCTAGTTAGTCATCTTTTGAGAGGTCTTATTCAAAAGAGCAAAATATTTTAGAATATATATTCTTGTGTATGGCAGTAAATGAGAAAATTTTCTATTTGCCTACTAAAGCAAATTATAGGAAAAACCAGGTACCACTCTTTATATGAAAGGTTTGACCATCAGAGTTCACCTCATATTAAGTGAATAATGGAAATTCACCTGAAGAGGGTGAATTTGTGTCCACACATACACACTTGAATTGTGGGAGAATTTATTTTGAAGAAGTCTGCAGAGTTGATTGTGGTTAAGAACCTTGAGATGTGAGCACACTGGATGAGGAGATGGTGAGACTGTAGAGAGCCTGTCTTGGTTACGTTTCTCTCCTTGCTGAGACATAATGCCTGACACCCAAAATGAAGGAAGGAAATATTTACTTAGCTCACAGTCTGTGGAGGTTCCAGTCCATACTCAGCTGGCTCCAAGGCAGAGTGGCACGTGGCACAGGGCAACAGTTCATGGTGGAAAACAGCACAAGCAGCAAGAGCAAAAGGGGAGGAGCACAGAGAGAAGACTCTGTCTGTCCCTAATACTGTAAATAGGCCACACTTACCTGGGCATAACACTCACACCCATAATCCCAGCATTGGACCATGAGTCAGTCACAAACTCTAGAAGCCCAACTCCATGGCTGCAAGAGGCTTTGTGGGGACATCCATTCTTGGAAACATAGTAGTACTACAGTAACATCTCTCTGGTGGGTTTTTTTTAAACCCACATCATAAGTAACATTTAAAGTTTGAAAGACATTTTAAATGTCCAATTGCCAGCCAAATGTGGTGGCACACACATGTGAGTCCAGTGCTCTGGAATGCTGAGGCAGGACCATTCCAAGTTTCAGTTTGTGAGTGACTTAATGCCTTGATGAGATTCCGTCTCACAATAAAGAACAAAAAAAAAATAGGCTCAGGATCTAGTTCATGTGAAGGCCCTGGGCTCAACACCAAGTACTGAAAAAAAAAAAAGTGTCCAAGTCTGATAATGGTCACAGTCACCTCCAAATGTAGATGATGAGAAAACTAGGTCTAGTGAGATCTGGAATCTCAGCAGCTATAACCATGTCACTGTCACTGACAGAGCTGGAATCCACAGCTAGCTTTCTAGACTTTAAATCTAAAACATTAAGCAGCAGCAAAACCAATGCAACAAGGACCATCAAAAAGCAAAACACTCCCACCAGAGCACCTCTCTCAAAGGGGAAGCAGTTTCAGTAGGGTGCCGATGTGCACCAGGGCTGGCGGCCCGTATGGCAGTGGGCTGGTTAGCACTAAAGCCATTGTGCAGTGACTTATTGAGTCAGTGCTTAACACTATCCCTTCAGACCCTGCCACAGTGCCTTGGGCTTCTGGGGCTGATAGTCACTGTATCTTCCATGGGCCATTTCCATCAGCATGGAACTGCTTTGCCGATCAATTAGAGCAGAAACAACCACATCCAGCATCCACTGAACACCCGTGGTATACCGGACACTTTTGTATCCCTTACATCTAATCCTTAGCACTATCCTGAGCTGTGACTTCCTGCATCTTACAAATGAAAAACAGACCTGGAAAGAAGGTGACATTCCCGAAGTCACAGTAGAGAGTAGCATCGCCTCCCTTTTAGCCCCAGCCTGAGTCTAAAGCCAGGCAGTTAATCCTCACGTTAGTGCTTCCGTCCCGTAGAAACAGACCCAGCACTGCAGGCGCCAACACAACAAAAGGATTCACATCATCACTCCCTGATGGCGACTCTTTCAGGCTCAGTGGTAGACGTTCACAGTGGAGAGCTACACATTCGTATTTTATGTTCCACCGCTACTTCAGAATTACAGTATGAGGAACTGTGCTGAAACACAGCGAAGTACATGGTGATTCGTAGATTAAAATAACCCATCATTTTCTCTCAATTCAATGAGAAAGTGAACTATACCATGGCTCACCAGAAAAAAAAATGTTTGGCTATTTACTGTTGCTGAAACTCTGTTTAAAACAGGTAAAAGAACTTACAGCACTGATATAAGGCACCCATAGGATCTTGGCAAAAAACGGTGCTAAGAAGTGATTTTTCATGTCTGGTGTAGCGGCCTGGAAGAGTAGCCTGATGGAATCGAGGCTGGGAACATCATGAAAGGGTTCAGCAGGGAGTGAGGAGTTCAGGCGACAGAAATAGACTTCTTTCCGATTTGATAACACGTGCCTATTCCACTCCACAAACAAGACCCCAGATCCTGGGGTTTGCTCTGCTGCCCAGGAGAAGTTTCAGGGACCGAGGCCTTTCAGCAGGGTCGTCACCCCCATCTCTCCTGAGGATCCTTGCACGATTTCGTGTACCCTGGCTGAGGGGGATGGGAGGGGAGTGGCAGCTGCTCTCTCTTCTTTGTGATCACCACCCAAGGTGATGAGTCTTGAACTTGACCTGCTTTTGCTTTACCTCCTGCAAGTAGCGTCGAGCTGTGTCAGGCCAGTGAAGCCACAATGGGTCAAGCGACTTGTGTTTCAGTCCTAGCGATGGACTGTTACAGAAACCACACCCCATTCAGTTCTTTCAGGTCCTAGAAATCCACTTTCTCCCTGCAATCTTAGGGAATGGGAAGGACCCAACTATGCACAAAAGTGACATTAGTGCTGTCCCAAAGCTTCATGCTTTGATGGGACTCCTGAATCTGTGCCATTCTGATAAAATAGCCATGAATTCTGTGGGTCTATTGAATACCAAGAATGGGAATGAGGTACTGAATTCCTAATGTAACAATTTTATTTTTACACTTAAGTTGCCACCCCCACATATGTGTTGAGTAGCTACTGTTCCTGCATGTGTGGACTGTGGTCATTCATATGAGTAAGTGTGTTCCAAGCCTAATAATTAGAATTCTTCTATCTGAAATAAGAGACGTGGTCACATTTTATTTTTGCAAATTAAAAGAGCCCATCTTGGAGGCAGTTGATTGGCAGCTGTGCATTTAGCCCCCACATTCAGATTGTCTCATGTCGGTAGACAGCGGTGAGGGGTTGGTGGGTTTTTATTCATGTGAGTGATTTCTAGGGTATGTTTGCAATGTGCTATTAGAATCTCTCCTCAACTAAAATGCACTTGCGTCTGAGATTTTTAATCAATATGCTATACACTTACCTGATTTGGGAGTCCCTTCACGTAATGACTGTATTTGTGATTTACCACTAACGGTTTTTTTGTTCCTCACAGAAAATAAGTAAACAACCTTCTCAAGGTTACAGTTTTTCAAATGAAAGGAAAGATATTGCTATTTGGAATCAGAAATTCTCTGTGGTAGTCACTAGGGCACTTCCCAGCTATTTCTGGTTTATTCCTCTTTGGTTAATTTGTACTTCAAACCCTCCTGCGGTTGGGTGGGTCCTTGCGACCATCAGGCCAGTGAGTTAGGAGAATAAACTACTTCACCTGTTTCATTCCACTCTCTGGCCAAGCATTTAATTGCTGGTGCAGGACATGCTAATGCTCTCTTCTGTGCATAGCAACTGGCGATATTCAAGATCGCGCCTGATTCATCACCTAGAACCTGGAGCATTAAGAAGGGCTGAGACCTCTTGGCGACTTGCAGTGGGAAAACAGCATCAAAAAACAAACAAACAAAAGCAAACCTTTTCTATTTCAAGCCAGCAGGTTGACCTACATGTAAATTGGGAGCTAAAGTAAGGGTTTGCGTAGAAAATGGGGGAGTAGGTTGAGAATAGCAAGGGAATTCAGAGAAAAGATGCATTGTGTCTAGCTGAATTTGACCCTACCCCATGGGACGTCAGAAAGCCTGGACACAAGCTGAGTCTGGCGCTATGCAGCACCCGGGTGGAATGTCCCCTAAACACCCCGTGAGGCCTTTATTTATGTAACAAGAAGGTGCCGAGTGTCAATAATCAGGCCCAATGAATCGACCCCTTACTATGGCCATGGAGAGAGTCCTCCTGGACTGGCAGAGCTGCATTTTGCTGCACATTTCTTGAATTCTTGAAGAGGAACCTGAGCAATGAGAGATAAATGGCTGGAGGGGATGCTGGTGAAGATGAACACTTCATTTCCTGACATTCCTATTTCTCATCCTGAGGCTTCCGTTTGATTTTGGTGTAAAAGTTATCATGCTGGGAGGTCTCACAGACCCCAAGGTGCGTGGTGACAAGGTCAGGTTCTTTATAGATTAACCGCTAGTTACATTAATACTGCCTCTTACAAGCATCTCACCGATTATTTTCAATAAGAAAACAAAAATCCTTTTGTATCACATTTTGTTCTTGGTTCTAATATAGTCTTACTGTTTGATCACTATCAATAATAGTAACGAATGACAATAATTATTAATACCAGTTGTTATAAAACCTTGCCTAGTAGCCAGGTATAAAACTGATGGCAATGTTAATAATGATAATGATTAATGGCTCCAGGGTTTGTTGTTTTTCTGTTCCTGTGAAATTGTATTAAGTTATACAGGAAGGAATCTCATTTAATCATAAAACATAGATGTTTACTTTAAGAGAAAGTAAATGGTTTCTGAACATTTGGGAAAACATGTTGCAGTCCCCCTTGCCGGCAAGTGGCAAAGCTGATGTTTGAAGATGGGGCCGTATGAATCCAGTGCATGTTACACATTACCTTGCTAGGGCAAAGGCATGAATATCAACCTTAATGTAACACACAGCTTGATTAGCCTTAGCCACACGTTCCACCTGAAGGCATTACAAGTTAAAATAATAGAGAAACTAAAGAAAATGCTAATGTCTATACATTATTTTCAGATGGATTCTCTAATGATCCATTTCCAGGGAAAAGTAAAATGCTTAAAGAAAATACGGGTGTCAAAATATAATAGCCGGGTATGGTGGCACATGTCTGTAATCCCAGTACTCTGGAGGCTGAGGCAGGAGAATTCTTGTGAGTTTAAGACCAGCCTTGGCTGCAAAGTGAGCTCTAGGCCAGCCTGAACTGCACAGTGAGACCCTGTCTCGGAAATATTAAAAAGCAAACAAACAAACAAAACCAAAACCAAAATAAAATAAAACTTATGAGCCTACGCTATGCAATATTTTTAAATGAGAAAGAAGGCTAAGGTCACAAGTTTACAATGTGTTCGCACATGCCGTCTCAAGGAGACCTTGATGAGTTGGATCAGGAATAGATAGCCCTATCTAAAAATATCTACTTTATATGTCTTTCGCTATTTACACAGATGGGCTAGGAGACAGGACAACTGCTTCCGTACCGACTCTGGGCAATTACAAAACCTGGGTGAGTTTGCACACCTACTTGGGTCTCACTCTCGTTCTTTGCAGGATGTGCGGTAGCCTGGCTCTACCGTCGCTCCAAGGCTGATCTTTTTCTGTATCTTTCCTAATAGTGAGACTTGTGCACGGGCCAACCTGGAATTATCCTGGGGCATCAATGTTTTGGAAGGTGTGGTGGGCTACACGGTGAAATTTAGCTAGCCTAGCGTTCCTACTTCCAGAATTTCTTCCCACTGAGGCCCAGGCTGGCTCAGCCACAAAGGACGCAGAGTGCATGGGTGACAGTGACACAGCAGTGACTGTGCTATCCCTCCCACAGGCTGGTGCAGGCTGCCAATGCTGCTGTAGCTTAGGATGTTTTCTTCCATCTGCAAGGCGTCTGGGCCTTTTCACCCTGTGGCATAGGGTAGCTCCTGCCTAATTCTCAGTTTTCCTGCCTCCCTGGGTTGGGTATGTGATGTGTGATCAACAAATACAGTGGCTATTTAAATTTTTCTTTAAAAATCAGTACAATAAGAGACACATGGCCACTAATGCTCCTCAGGGCTCTCCCCTTTTTCTAACACACTTACTTCATTGTTCTTGCCACTGTATGAAGCGCTTCTGGAGTCCTCCGTCATGAATATCTCTAGTTGTTCTGCTGTTGCTGTCTAGAGGTCCTGAATTGATCAGCATGTTTACCTTTTGAGGTTCTGAGTTCGATTCCCACTACCAAGAGCAAAAACAAAAAATATTTGCCTTTCATGATTGTTTTGATTTTGGGAAAGAACCAGAGGTCTTGCTGTGCAGTTCAGGCTGGTCCTGAACTCACTATGTAGCCCAGGCTGGTCTCAAACTCACAGCAATCCTCCTGTCTCAGCCACCCGAGTGCTGGGATGACAGGCACGTGCCACGGTAATATTTTTATGTGACTGAGATTTCCATAAGTGCATAATCAAAGTGAAGTGATCGAAAACTACAGTGAATGCTTACATTTTTTAAAAAAAATTGCAGCAAAAGACACACTGCCATGAATCCTCTCAGAGCACCCAGAATACCCTTCCTCCCTTGGATGGCATATATCCCATTGTTCTTGGCAATGTGTCTTCTGCATACTGAGTTTTATTTTAATTTAAATGATGGCCGTTGTTTTCAATCACCCGGTGCGAGCTTAGCTCCTCCACAAAGAGGACCAAGTTTCTTCTTGTCGCTCTGGTCCTCCAGAGGCTCTGAAGTGTTGAGAATGCAAGGGAGGAGCTCACCCACCAGCAGGACACAGTGGCCGCCATTCTGCCCGGCTCCTCGGGATCTCGCTTCCCCTTGACCTGTCCTCTCCCATTCCCAGCCGCCAGTAAGGCGACTTCCCCAGCTGCAGACGCCACAGCTTAACAAATCCTCTGCCCTCCAAATCATCTGAGATCAAAGGCTCGCACTAGGTCCCTTATTACACGCATCTCGGGTGGGCGTTTCCTGAAATAACCCTAACAGGGTGTGTGGGGGGTAAATCAGCCCAGGGAAGAGGAGGAAGAAAAGACAATAAAACTGAGCAGAATTCTGGTCAAAGAATTCAATACATGTGATTGAAAAAAATTTTTTTTTTGTTGAGTCCTGTGGAGAGGCTGTTTCATGAAAAAGCAGGGCAGCAATTTGCACCAACTAAGCTGCCTTTTGTAAAGGTCTGCTTTTCTTCAAATGAGATGTGTAGTAAGGGTCTGAACTAAACTGGGGGCATCAAAGGCCGAGGACACCACTGTGCATGCTGGCATGACCCTTTTCTTATGCAGAACCCAGTGGACGCTATTTTAGGAATATTGACTAAATACCTAGTGAACGCTATTTTAGGAATATTGACTAAAGGACTCCTGAGTTATTCCTTTGTCTCTGTGTGGTGCTGCGTGCTATGTGCCATTTCTTCTTCACCAACGCCCTAAGCCTTTCTGGAGCCATGAACACAGGTAATTTTCCTTTGCTTCTGGTGCATGAGGCTGAGCATCGCCCCAGCTCTCCAGTAAACCACACTAAAGCAACTCCTGTCATTTCAGCCCAAGAGTGGGAGTTTCTCCAGTAGTTGATCAAGGTACCACTGGAACCCCTCATGCAAGCAAGATTTTGCTTCTTAGTTTGAGTAACCTTCAAAAGCTTCACTTTCCCAGAAAAGAGTATATAAATTGTGATGCTAATGCATCCCCAATTACATGGTACCATCTAGTTCAATTTGCTCTTTTCCTTCTTCCATCTAGAGTTTAAAAGAAGTTCTGAAAGACTGCAGAGGAGGATCATCCACAAATTCCACCTTAATAGCTCACCTTAAAAATAAACAGGATGGTGGGTCAGGATAGAACTCGGGCATGCGTGTGTGTGTGTGTGTGTGTGTGTGTGTGTGAGAGAGAGAGAGAGAGAGAGACAAGGAGGTGCTCACACTCAGGTGTGAATAGCAATGCAAGACACACAAGGTAATTTTGCTACATCTCACAAGCACGAGTTGTGTGTGGAAATTGTGTTTTGCTTGTAAGAACTGCAGCGACCTCCTCTCTTTCCTCGAGCCCCCTGAATAACAGGCTAGGTGGACCCTGAAAACACTTGCCTTCGTTTCTCCATCCAGTGTGAACCAAAAGGAACGGCAAGGTGTGCTGGGCTTATTGGACACGTTGTCCAATAATAGTAATGTATTTTCCTTTTTTTCTAATACCTGGCACATTTTCATGTCCCTTCTAAACCTGTCGCCTCAAGGGATGGTGAGTTTAAATATGACAACTTGGGTGGACTGCGGTGTCCTCCTGCTTGGATGAACAGCCGTGCTGGTGTTGGTGTAGAGGTATTTTTTTAAAAATGTGACTAATACTGAAACCAGTGGACTTTGATTGCATCAGGTTGTCCTCAGCTCAGAGGATGGGCTTAACCTGATCAATCAGAGACCCTAAGCATGCAGACTGAGCAGACTGAGAAGGGCATCCTGGCTCCTGGGTTCCTTGATTCAGCCTGCGGTATCTGATGGGATCTGCTGGGATGTCCGGGCTGCTATCCTGGACATCGTATGGAGTCTGGATTTGCTAGCCCCCAACTGCAGGTCAGTTCCTTAAGCCAATTCCACCTGCACCACCTCGGTCTCTGTCTGTCTCTCCTCCATCGCTACCTTCTCTCTGCTACGGGTGGTTTCTCTGGACGGCCTGACTTACACCGTCACTCAGAGCTCCTTTACCGGAAAGACGGGCCAGGGCATGACCCTTCATCAGGCAGATCTAAGGGCTGGGTCCCAGCTTCGCCGTTTATTAACTTCCCAAACTTTGGAAGCCTCCCCTGCCCTGAATTTCTATCTTTATCAGCCTGTGTTTGCAGGACACAGTGAGCACACACCTAACGCGTCTGAATCCCCTTCCCTCTCCTTTCCTCTCCCCTCCTTCCAGCTCTTGGTCCCCTTCCCATTTGCAAAAGATCATTGCGGTTTTTCAGATCCTTTTTTAAAAAGCAGCCATGAAACTAGAAAAGTAAAGGAATATTTATTGAGGTTTTACTCTGTCAGCCACGGTGTTAGACGTCGTGCGCGCATTGTTTGTTATTTAGAGTCCTCAACAGATGGGCGCCTGGCCGCATTCTCCTCTACCAAGTCACTCTGCTTTCAGGGAAGAACCAATGGGTGTGTGTGCGTGTACGGCTGCAAAGCGCAGGTCCCAGGCTCTCGCGTGGGGGAGCATGTACGCCCTCCAGCCGGCCGTGTGCTTGACCCCCAGCGATTGGGCTCTGGCGGTTTCTCCTGATGTATCCCACATTCTAACGCTGGCATTAACACAAAGACTTTTCTGGCTGCTTTAGCAGGTCTCACCAGTTGCAGATGTGAGAATGGCCCATCATTCTTGTTCACTTTTCTCTGAAGCCAGTGCTGACCACAAAATTCCCTTCAGTTAGCCAAAGGATGGGCTCAGGTCGCATCTGGGATTGAAGATATTCCAGCTGCTTTTTTTCCTCTAAGATCAAAGTAATTTTTTGACAATGCAGGCTGACAAGCGCATGATGTGATGACTGTAGTTTCTCTCAATGCAAGCATGAATATTTTAGGTAACTGAATCAATTCCTTACCACTGTAGCAGAACTGATTCTCTTATTCTTGGGGAGCTAAAAGCTGCTGTGCCTCTCACTTTCAATGTGTTCTGGATGCCGGGTTGTATTAGTTTCCGCCAGTATTCCAGCACCCTAAGGGACCCGGCTGGAAATGTTAGGGATCTTCGTAAGTGAAAAGTGGGCATCCTGTTCTCATATCATATCTTGTTTGCTATGTAGTTTCTACATCCCTATTTCTAATTTTAATTTTACATACATAGGACTGCACGACATACCAGAGGGGTTCGATTTCTATGCTTAAATGAGAACTTAACTTCCTAGGTATTCTTTCCAAATCTTCAAACTACTTTAAGAACCAAATCATAAATAGATATCTTCAAAGTTGCCTTATACTTTATTTCATATGCAACATTTCTCTATGATCAAGTTACTCCTAATGGGGTTCATGGGAACTAAAGCTTGCAGCTGTTATTGGTATTGAACAAGTTCCAAGTTAGCCTGCAACAGAGCTGCGCCACCCATGAGCTGGGCCACGGAGTTTGTGGCTCCCTCCCCTGCCCTGGTGGGGCTTGGTCAATGCTTGCTGGGTAGCTGCCTGGCCTCTTCCACTCCAGAACTCCCCTTTGCCCACTGGGCTAAATCTTCACCAGGCAGGTCTTGGGCTTCAGAGCATAGCTTGGCCTGAAGTCATGGCTTTGACTGGCATCTCCCTTTTTATTCCCTTGCTTCTTTTTACCTTTTGCAAGTCTTTGTTCAGACCCCATTTTTAATCAGCCAGTTACACATGAGTCCTTTCTCAGGGTCTGATATTGCACATTCTGGTGTCAGGTATCAATCTATCGTTGTTGATGTCAGAGCTGAAGTTCCCATGTACTGTTGTAGTCAGGAGCTGCAAGGAGAACTAATACACATAGGACACATCATTTATAGTGTTTTCTGCTAGTCACCTAAAGTCAAGTACAAGAAGTGCAGGAAATCTGTCCACACACTAAAGACCTAGAGAATCTAGCTGAAGTCCTGGATCCCACAGCAATGTCCTGCACGAGCCCAGCTGAAGACCTAGAGCCCAGGACAGTGCCTCCCACGAGTCCAACTGGAGGCCTAGAGCCCAGGATAAGGACTCAGGCAAGTCTGTTTTACAGATCTGCATTGAGAAGACCCAAAGGTCAGTGGTGGAAGCTAGAAAGTCTGTGCCAGAGGGGTGAAGGATCTGTGCCAGCAGGCCGAGGGTTCTGTACTGCAGCCAAAAAGCAATCCTCAAAATAAGGACCAGGGCTCCCCTGAAAAGCACCACAGCCATCCTCAGTGCCAGTGAGGTCCCAGGCTCCACTGAGGTTGAGAACAGCTGAGTTCGTATCAGGAAGCAGCGGGACAAGCTTCTCCCGGAGTTTGAGCCTCACACATCTTCCCCTCTGAAGCCAGGAAGTGATGCTCACAGTAAGGACCAGAGCTCCCCCAAAGTGAGCGGCAGCCACTCTCAGCGACAAGGTCCTGAGCTCCTCCGCTAACAGCAGAGTTCATACATATGAGGACACCAGCATGACAAGCTCCTCCAGGAGAACCAATGGCCCATAACCCACATCACTTAGGAGAACCCACAATGCTGTTCCTCCTCTCCAGGTCCCCTTTTTATGCTGCCAACAGTCCTCAGGTGGGCCCTCCACGCTCAGCACCATGCTGATTCAGTTCAGCTGGTATTTAAGTGGACCATCAGTTTTTGATCCCCCACATGTACCATGCACTTTGTGCAGGTATTTCTTGGAAAAGTGATGGAGAGAAAATTTAGCAAGATGCATGTAGACGTTCATTCAGCACGTGTTTGTGAAGCACTCGCCATGTGCCAGGTCGGGTGCAGGTACTGACAATGCAAAGTCAAGTGTGATGGCAGTGTATCCAGTCCCATGGACATCCATTCTGATGTTAGGGTTAAAAACAGTAGGTTAAAAAGAAAGAAAGAAAGAAAGAAAGAAAGAAAGAAAGAAAGAAAGAAAGAAAGAAAGAAGACAATCATTCACGTGACAGGTGACATGAAGCCAATCAAATGGCACTGTCAAGAGGTAAAAGGAAGAAGCCGATTTTGATGAGAGATGGTCAAGGGGGGTTTACAGAGGTGGGGCAGCGATGTTTGCTGACAGCTCAGAGTGGAGAAAAGGGAGTTGGACAAGGAGAAATCCAGCCTTACAGAGGAAAAGGGAAAGCCAGACTCACAGGAGAGAGCAACCTTGCCGGGCAGGAGGAACAGAAAAGCCGGAAGAAAATGATCAGAGTAAAAAATAGGTCACCACGGGGCTCGTAAACTCTGCTGTGGAGTTCGGGCTTTATTCTCTGGGCCACCACTGAATATTTTTATTGAGAAAAAAGCATTTGATGGGGCTGTTAAAACCTGGACACAGAGGGGCAGGAGGTGTGCAGGGTCATTGACCGCTGTGGTTGAAAGGGAGAGACGGGTGCGTATGACCAGGCTGGCCATGGTGGACACGGAAGGACGAGGACAGCCCGAGTGTCCAGGCTGGGTCGCCAGAGAGGAGGCTGCGCTGAGTGAGGGTGCAGAGCTCTTGAGGATGGCTGGGCACCGTGGGGCTGGAGCACTTGAGTCCACGTGGGACCGTTTACTAAGACTGGGAAGGCCGGGGAGAGGCAGGCTCCTGGGCTGGGAGAATCCTATTTCCATAAGTATAAAACGTCATATTGATCTAGGGGAATGAAACTCCCAACCCACTAGATGACCAGTATGAGGTCATGTTCTCTAAAATCGAAGACTGACTTTTAGGAACAATGGAGGGTGAGAGCAGAATATATTAACTGAGAAAAAGAAAGCTTCTGTGTGAAAGAGACAGACGGGGCCCCGAGCGGATTGCCCAAAACTGTCTTTTCTAGGTACTTTTATAGAGCAACACCACACAGTGAGGCAGGTCCGAGGTAGGGAAAACATGGGACCTGGCAAGGCAGGTGGGCATGAGGTGGGACAGAACTGTGGTCAGCCGGTAAGATTGATTGTTCAGGTAAAACTGACCAAATCAGGATAAATGGGGAAGGGAGTCACTGAGTCACTAGCAAGTGTGCTCTTCCTGTGGGTGGTTGGGATGGTGACTCCCGGCTTCCTCAGTTTAGAATATCAGTCTCTAGGATGTAGATGCATTTGTCTGATCTTTAGTCTTGAGGCCTGGCCCACAGCAGGAGGTGTCTGTCTCCCCACAGCTGCAAGGTATCTGGGCTTCTGCACTGGCTCCTTTGAGGGCCCAGCCCTGTCTGCCTGCCTGCAATATTTCTGTCTAGCTCAGCCACCTGTAACAATATTGACTATCTATCTATGTTTGGTTCTGTAAGGTTGGGGATCTGTTTTGGTGCCCGTAGCCTTCAAGGAGAAATCCGTGCTGGTAACCACCAGACAGTGGTTCCCTAGACTGCATTTGTTGCTCCCAGAATGAACAAGTTCCTTTGCAAAGGTTTAGTTTTAGCCCCCGGTCTGGGGCGTCTTCTATGAGAATTTCATCTTCACTGAAGCCTCTTCACACTGATGCAAGGTCTCATGCTGTGGCGTGAAAATAAACCGCAGTGCCATGGGGCAACAGCCACCGGAGCTCAGGTTTCCTTGCCTTGAACTGTCTGGCTCCATCAGTGCTGAAGGTAAGAGCTGGGACCGGGGATTTAGCTCAGCGGCTTAAATGTCTACCTCGCAAGTACAAGGTCATGAGTTCGATCCCTGGCACAAAAAAAAAAAAAAAGAGTTGGGACAAAAGGGCGCTGACACAGAACACATCTTGGCCTGATTTCAGGGGTGGGTTTGTGTATTTTATTTTATTCTATTTTATTTTAGCAAGATTCTTTCCATTAAACATGGAAGCACACAGAAAAAAAAAAAGGCCTTATCCTCCAAATGTCCTTGCTTGCGTTGCAGACATCTGGGTTCTGGGAACTATAGCTCCCTCTGAAGAGAGAGTGACAGTCACAGTCGGGGGGGGACCCCACAGCCTGCTGCCGGTTTGCTCGCTGGAGGAGGTGGGAGCTCAGGGCCACGGTCCCTGGCTCTGCCTCCAGACCCAAGGTGCTGGCTCCACAGTACCAGTTAAGTCAGCAGCTGGTCACCCCATCTCCTCACTGTGCTTAGCTCTTGGAAGTCTGCCACGGACCAGTTCTCAAGGGACAACATTTATGAAGAAACTTCATTTCCTCTTTTTGTTTTCCAACCAAGGGCTTATTTGGCCTCGGGACGCAGCGGTCCATTCTGTAATGCCAGTGCCCCGCCAGCAGATGGCAGTCGCACCACACGGCATGGAGGCAGAGGGCGCCGCGGTGGAAGCGGGGAGCCTCCTTGACCCGGACGAAGCTCTCGTGGCTCCGCGCCGTGGTGGGTTGGGCACCTTGTGTGGAGACTCCTTCCAGCGAACCTGCTGCTTCCGTCTATGATCTGGCCTTGGAGTTAAAGATATTCCTAGTTGGAAAAGGAAACAAAATTGAGGTGTTTTGTTTTTTTTTTTAATCTTTAAATAAATCTGTCAAAATGAGCTATGTGGTGAACTTCCCAAGGTCTTGGGTTTATCTTGGGCCTGTTTCACTGCTACATGAATCAATGCAATCACTGTCAAGGGGCTGGCATGCAAACATAATGGCCAAGAAAATTAAGCTGGGAACAACTGCAAAATATCTTATTTTCAGGAGGATTCACTGAGCTTGAAGCTCAGTGAATGGGGTGGGAGAGGAGAAAAATGGAGGAGAGTCAGAGGCGAACTTAGAAACCTTAGACCTTCCTTCCTTTCTTCCCCCAGAGACAGTATGTCCAAAGGAAATTTGTATGATAAGAGCAGGAGTTTTTAACAGATAGTAAAGAGACATTACCCGCAGTTGGGTCATTTCGATTCTGCTCCTTCCGGATGCCCCAATGCTTCCACCTCGAGCCAGCTGGTTCCCACTAGCTAAGTGCGCGCTTCAGTTTTCTGGGTGATGTGCTGGTTTGGGGACAGGTGTGAGAATTAAACGGCATCGGGTGGACATTTCTATTTCTCCACCTACAATGTGGTTTCTATTTCTGAGCAAAAGGTGCCCTTTCTCTCTGTCCATGTTGGAGGGGATTTTTTGAGACCAGCAGCTGTGTGGGAAGAAGAGGCCTAAGTCAAGGGAAATGGCCATGGTCCCTAGCTGGAGAGAACCCTCAAGTCTCATGGAAATGGAGCATAGAGCTCAGGGACTTATGGAAGGCTTCTTTTCCCAGGGACCTACTGACACTAAAACTACTATGGAATTATCCAGTGGCAGAACTATTAGCAAAACTAATGGAAAAACTACAGGTATTTAATCATAAAGGCATCAATACCTGCATTAGAAGTTTCCTGGCTCTACTGACCTTTCTGTGTGTATTGTGGGTTGAGAGTTTTCTGATTTTCCATTCCAGTAATTGCCCACTTGCCTAATCATCATCTATATTTGAACAGGGTTGGAGATATGGGTCTTTGATGTCCCAGTTAAAGAGTAGACAGTATAAGCTGTCCATCTGGGGTATGGACCATGGGCACTGGCATTAGCCATAGAAAATTTAAAAGCACAAAAAAACTGGATAAAATGTCATGTGCTTTTACATTTTCAGCCTATTTAGAAATTCTTGAGTATTAGAGGGAAAAGAACTTCTAGTCTAATTTCCAAATATTTTCCCTGATTTCAGCTGAGTTTCAACAATCTCAGTGCAAGCTTCAAATTAGCACTGTTCAATCACTCCTTTCATAAAAAGTGGCTTCTTTGTGGATGTTAATTGAAAATACTCCAGGCCCCTGTGGGGTCAGCCTCTGCATTTCCTGGGAGGGAATTTCCTTGTGTCACAGAATCCTTCAACACAGCTTCCGGTACCTTCCATGTTTACAGGTCCCATGGCACTGTCCATTCCTGCATTGAAACAGTGCATGTGAAATAAGAGAAGATGACCGTTAGTGTTTTTCGTTCTCTGAGTGATTTTTTCTGGTGTTGTGCAGTTACAGGCAAGGTTCACTGGACAGAAAAATATTTGCAGACATCCAGAAGAGGTTTTATGATATATGGAAATAAGCCTCAAACTTATTCTTTGAAGATTGTTGCATAGAAATGTGGGAAAAGTCTACTAACCATGTACAATGTAAAGCATCACACATTTATAAGGAAAAGGAATCAAATTAGAAGAAAAGTCTCAGGGAAATAACCAAATGCTGTCTTTATAATGTTGGAAGAAATGAACGAGGCAATACTCGAATGTCTTGGTACATTTCTAAGATCTAGATGTTAATTCTAATGCAATGAAAAATTTAGAGGTCCATAGCAAATTAAATAGAAATTTCTGATCAATTCCTGGTAGAAATTTTTTCTTTATTTTTGTGAAGGAGTTTTTTCTTTCTTTTTCTTTTCTTTATTTTAGTGAGACTTTTTTGACCATGAAGCATTTAAAAGTGACTAGAATTGATACCAAAAACCCCCCAAAGAATGTACAGTATGCAATTTGGGGATTTATTATGAAAGGGAATTTTTATGACCTCTTTCTAGGCTTAGAGTTATGTTTAGGAATCTTCTCAGATGTATGTCTGTAGCTTCATGTGAAAAAATTTTATTATATTAAAATTAATGAAAACATGTTCTTCCAGGAACTATCATGAGAGATTGCCAAAAAACCTATATCACTTACTGAACATGGGTGTAAAAAGAAAATTAATTCATACAAAATCATGAAGAGGTTGGCACAAAGTGAAGCTATAAAAGGAGAAACTATTAATTTTTATTTGTAAAATTAGCTCACATTAAGTACAATTTTCCTTTTAAAAAGTATAGCAATCCAGTTACAACAATTAATTCATTATTTGTTTCTTACATGGTCATATTTATTTAAAAATAAATTATGGCATTGTATATAAAAGTTCTATAGAGAAAATAACACTTTGCTTTTGGGTTTTTTTCCTTTTGTTTTTTAACCTTTATATCTGTTTACTTTTCTTGTCACGTGTTCCTCAAATCATCCTCCCCTGCTGAAGAGAGTGTTGACATGACCCACAGTCTTGACTACAATGAGTAGAACTCTCTTTCCCCATATTTATCCACCAAAGAGGACCAGAACTGATGTGGCAACAAGCTCTGAAATCTCTACGGCTTCACCCCTCCCGCGTCTGTAGCTTGCCAGCAGAGTCAAACGTGGAAGTTCCTGCCTGGCTGGCGACCCTTGGCGACTTCCTCCAGGTGGAGGCTCCGAATCTCCGAATCTGGCTGTCTGGATTCTCCGCCAGGATGCCGCATCATGGTTGCCCTGGCAACATCCTTCTTGCAGATAACCAAGGAGAAATGGGGTGGGGTGGAAGGGATCACTGAGGGCAAGACATCTTGTGGGCAGTCTGGAAATAATACCCATCGCTCCTCTCTCTATTCGGTTGGCCAAGTCCAGCCTTGTGGTCCCAACCGAACTGAACAGAAGCCTTGGGACATAATCTTCCCATTGTATGGAGCAGGCTAGAACAGGACTGGGGGGCATCTAACGGCTCTGCCACTTAGCTCAAGCCACTCTGTGTGTTTTTCTGTAACTGCAAAGCTTCCACGGTGTCTCTACACTATGTCTCTGTCACTCCCTGTCACTTAGCTCTACTAAACACTTGGGTTTCAGCTCAAGCAATTAAACTTCCCTTTTTTTCAAATAAAGCATTTTATGTTAAATCAGTGAATTAAAAATTCATAAAGTGCCGCTCTGTTTTCAGTAAGAGGGAGCAGTTGGAAACGCTTATTTTCATTAACTCACACACGTTTCCTTCCCATCTCAGCCAGGCTTGGGGTCCTAAGCTACTTCTGAGTGATTCTGAGGTTCCATTTGCAGACCTGGAAATGCACAGTAGACACAGCTGGGCACTGGAAGGTTTTGACCGAGGAATATCGTTTAGAGAGATTAAAGTTTAAAGTGTGACAGGAGAGGCCGCTATGCACCGCCAATACTTTCCATGTTATCTCGTCGGTCTCTCCTTCACGTCTCTTGAACAGTCTCGGCTCATCTCAGCTTGTATGTTCCCACACACGTCCTCTAAACACTGTCCTTAATGTCCAGCTTTTTAATTAATGCAACACTGAATCCAACTATCAAGAAATCCATGACAAACACTTCAAATGAAAAGATTCTCTTAATAGAAAATTAAAGGGTGATCCGGCCTGCGGACCAATGCGTGGGTTTTCCCCTAGAGGAAGGAAAACGGGGCGGGGGCAGGGTGAAGAGAGAGAGACGGAGGCAAGTTGAAGTTTCCCAATCAAACCTCGTTTATTGAACAATGTCCCTGGCTTATAAAGAAGCGGGGGCGGGAAGTTACGGATGGGTCGCTGTCATTTCCTGGGTGGGGCGAGAGGATCCTGGGAAATGTAGGCCGACGCACTGGACGCCCACAGGAGGGAGAGATGGAGCGGCAGCCGTGAAGCTATCATGCTGCTCCCTACAAAAGGGAAAAATCTGTGCAGAAAGTGGCGCATACAACATGTTATTGGTAAGGTGACAAGCGTGAATTTCTCCGTGTCGGAAGATTTCCCGACTTTCCTGTTTATTTATCCTAACCCTTTAGGTAGGCAGGAGCAATCAAACTGAATGCAACCTTAATGTCAATCTGCAACAACCTCCAGGCCAGGAGAATCCCTGAGCTGCGTTTCAGATGTCCTTGCCTGTAGGAGGCCCCTGGGAGTAGAAGGCAGGGTGACCAAAGTGTCGGGTTTCCCTTATTCTTGCGCCTTGACCAAGCAGACCTCTGTGCCGTGCATGGAGGCTGGAAATCGGTCTGTCCACCTCTACACCACACTCCCTGAGCTTACCTTCGTGACATTACGCTAGTGAGCTTACGTCCCTTCTCTCAAACCTTCTTGAACCAGAGCCAGGCAGCCTGGTCAGTGCCTTGCCGCGTTCACGGCTGGCTTCCTTGGCGGGCAGGGCTTCCTTCACGGTACAGGTGGTGTGGGTGGATATGCACAGCCCCGGAGCTAGGGGCAGAGCTGCGTGGTGGCTCCATTTGGCCCCAACCCAAACATTCCTGTCTTAACTCTTTTGATTCTAAGAATGTAAACAGAGCTCCCCAAAGAATTTCAACACAGCACAGTTAAGCTAATACTTTACATGTTTAGCACTTGAAATTTGTTCCACCTGAAACAAGCCTGAAAGTGCTAATTCTAATTCTCTCTCTCTTTTGTCATCCTGGTCTCGAACTCGCTAGGTAGCCCAGGCTGGCCTTGAACTTGTGGTGCTCTGCCTACCTCACTAATTCAGCTATGTAAACTTCTGATCGCTTCCACGGGAGCTATCGGCCGTCCACACTGCTGTTGAATAAGATATGGGTAAAATATTCTTGTGTCTTCTTTCACAGGCTTTCCTTCTATATTTAAAAGGCCATATAATATTTTGCTGCATTTTGTTAATAGAGTAAATAACATTGATTTCAAAATGTTAAATTGATCTTCCCTTCCTACATAAACCTGATTTTGCTGTGTTGTTTAGTCTTTACAGATAATGTATCTTTTATATTACTTTAATAGCTGAAATTGACCGGTTTACTTTTGTTTCTCATAATATTTTCTATGTTTTGTTGCCAAGTTTATAAACTAAACTAAAATATATAAAATAGATTGGACTCATTTGTTTGGTTTCTTGTTCTCCATGGGATTTTTGAGTAAGATTGGTATAATTTCTTTCTTAAATATTTGCTGTAATTCTCTGAGTCTATCTAAACTCGGAACATTGTCACTTTAGAATGGGAATTTTATTAATGATGGCTTCAATCTATTTTAAAATTATTGTGAAATTATTCTGATCTATGTAAGAGAGATATTATTTCTGATCTATGTATATTAAAATTATTTGTTGTTTCAAATGTAACCGCACATCTTCTATTTCATCTGACAGCATAAGATGTATCACTATATTTGAATAAAGTGAGGAGTAATGATTATCCCTTTTTATCCAATTTGTAGTTGTTTTGACCTTTTCCCTCTTTTTTCTTGAGTAGTCTCACTAGAGGTTTATCAAGTTAATTACACTTTTCAAAGAACTAATCTTGGGTTCTTTATTGCTTTATGCTTTCTTCCCTGTTAATTTCCACTCATTGATTTTTCTCCCTGTCTCTTTTTGTATTTGGTAGTTAGTTTGCACTTGTAACTTCTTGAAATGGGTAATTTGAGATTTGATTTTCAGCTTTTTTCCCCTTGTTAGTATATGCGTGCAAATTCCCATTTGTTATATCCTGAGAAGTGAAAAATGACACTTTTAGGTTTTCTTGGGGGTTTTTGTTTGTTTGTTTGTTTTGGTTTTGGACACAGGCTGTTCACTGTGCTGTACAGACGGTGGTTGGGAGTGTGCGTGATCTGAAAGGCCGGGTCTCCTCCCTCCGATTCTTACGTCGAATTCTAGCCTCCAGTGCTACCAGAAGCCTTATGGAGGTGCTTGGGTTATAAAGGCAGAACCCTTACCGGGTGGGGTTAGTGCCCTTATAAGAGACGCTCCAGAGACCCTCACCCTCTCATCTGTGGGCTACTGACCTTCCCCAGATACTGGCAATGTTGGTGTCTTGATCTGGGACTTTCAAGCCACCTAGTTTGTCATATCCTGTGATAGCAGCTTGAATCGACTAAGATGGAGAGACCGGAGACTGGACATGGAAGGGCACAGATCTGATGATTGAATGTTGAGGGACAAAAAAAGTGGTCATCACTATTAGAGGAAATCATTGCCAGAGCAGCAAAACCTCTGGCTCACGCTGCTTCTCAGAGTTGAGGCCTCAGGTGCTACGGAAAAGATGCTTCTCAGCTTTCGATTTGGCAGCTGTGTTTGGGTTTAAGATGTTTCACTGTATTATTGCATACAATTATCTGTCTTAGTAGAGTGTATAGCTCACAGAATGCACTTAGCAACTGTCACATGGGTGGTTACGCAGTGCGCCGGTGCATCTGCTTACCAGGCAGAGACAGGACTACCTGAGGCCCGCAGGCCAGAGACTGCGTGCAGACCCTTAAGGGGGGAACACAGGGCTGTCCAGCGGTGGCCATCCTGAGTCTCTTTACCTAAGACACCGTGAGGGCAGCTAAGTCTCGGGCTTGAAACTGCCCTCATCTGGGCCCTCACATCTGTCTTTTTTGTTTATCCCGTGGAGTGAAGCAGTTGTTATACAAAATGTGCTTAGCAAGTTGGTGAGGACAGCTTAAAAGTGGAAATCAGCTCTCTTTTCAGCTGTAGATAATAAAGGACAAAGTATCTCACCCACTGTAAAAGAGAGCAGTTGAATTTAACTCACAGCACATCAGGTTGTGGATTGATTTTTTTTTTTATTGAAAGAGAGAGAAAAAAAGGTCACGAATAAACGTTCACGATTTGCTCACAAATAAGTCATTCTATCTTTATTTGAGGTAGCCTAAAAAGTTTTCTTTCATGCACTGTGAATAATGCCTACAGGGATCTTAGAAACCAGGAAAGATACAGATACAAAGAGAAGTTGGACCAGGGATAACTGAGGTGGGTGGTCTAGGGGGCGCCTGGGCTTCTCTAGCAGGAAGAGGCAGGGGGGGTGGCTGGCTTTCTGTCTCACACCAGCTCTCCAGCCCCCTGACCATGTCCACCGCTCTCAGCGGATGTGTGCCCCGGAAGGAAAAGCCCTCTGCAAAGGAATCACCTTCAGGGGCTATGAATTTATTTGTAGGCTTGGCTACATAACGGCCAATTCTTTCTGAAATTTGGAAATGGCCTTGAAGTCCCCACCATATGCTCAGTCACAAGAAGGTGACATCCTCGGAAATCTGTGACTGAAACAATAACAGTAATAAAACACCTCATCACCTTAAAAACCACGTAAGACTATCTTGTCTACAGTACAGGATATGTCACGGCTCATGGTCCCAGTTTCAGTGACAGGTCATAGATTCATGCTATTGAAACATGTGGACTTGGGTGTGATTATAGGATAAAGAAATAGATTTTTCTCTTGTTCATACTCAACTGCAAACTCACATAAACTGTAAACCTGAGTTTCCATGGCCACATTTCACTGTAGAGTTTGCTGCCAACAACTAGCAGAAGCGATCAAACACGAGGTAGCACTGCTGAACAGCTTGTGTCGTTTTCAGTGTGTTGATCTGCTTTCCCTTCATTCATGTCTCTGTCCATTGGTGTGGGAGGGGCTTAAATTTGCACATGAATAAGCCATTCTGATGCCTGGAGAGAAGGTGAAACTCTCTGTCCTTTACAGTAAAATGCACTGATGTGTAGATGGTCATAGAGATGAAAAAGATTTAACACTTGTACCTGTGAGGCTCCTGCGAAGTCAGTATTTAGAAAATGACTTAACATGTGCTATTCATAGAGCCATGTATGGAATAGGGCGGGTTCAGTGGGATTAAGAAGAAGAGGAAGACACTGAACATGACGTTGAAGGTTTGGACCATGATCCTGTCTGTGGCAATGAAGAGAGATAAGTAGTTTAAAGCAGTTTTGGAACAGAAATAACATGGAATTTAAGAGCTTGATTTTGGAATACTGGGACTATCATTTTTTAGCTTATGAGTGGATCATTCATGCAAGGAAAGTTTTAAAATTTGCTGAATCTCAGTTGTTTCATTTGTAGAATAGCACCAGAGTTCCTACTTCCTGGGTTGCTTTGTATGAATTAAATCCTGTAACTTGTGAAAAGTTCTTAGTATCTAGTGCACTAAACACAGCAATTTGGTGCATGTTGGCTTAACTCTCATCAGTGCTAGGGTCCAGGTGAGGGATCACACGGTGCAGGTGAACGTGCATGGGTTGCTAAGCCAGTGTCTGGTTTTCATTCAAATCCCATTGCTCCCTTGTGCTACTTGCATGACCTTGGGAAACTGACTTGACCTCTCCGAGCCTCAGTTTCATCATCTGTTAAAGGGAAATTTCAGCCACTCTTCCTGAAGCCCTAGTTAATGAAATGGATCAAAACACGAGAAGAGCATAGCCCATGTTAAAACCCATAACCGGGAGCTGAGAGCGGAGCAGTTAGGATGATGTTCTTATCACGGATGTGTGAGCACTGCCTGAATAGTCTTGGTGTACAAAGAATACGAAGGAAGATCAAGTTGGTTTAAGGAGAAAACAAGGTGAGCGTTGTTTTCATCATGGGTGAATACCTCCGATGCCTCAGCCAGACAGGTGGAGATGGTGTCCAAAGGATCAACTTTGGAATATCAGCCTTGTGTTTCCAACTGGTATTCGATTCCATAAATGTGGATGGGATTTTCCAGAGGGGGAAAAGGATCCAAGTGTAGCATTTTGGAGAAGATCAACCTGCAAGAGGAATGCAAGAGGAATGCGGGGTGGAAAATGGTTGTGAATGTGTTGATAGTAAAAACAAGTAGATATTGTAGTGGGTCATTGCAGGAAGGAGGGGGGGAAATCAAGAGTAGGACAAGCAAAGGAGAAATATTCTTCAGACAGGAAACTAGTTAATGGTTAAAAATACTGTGGGATTGTCACAGAGACTGAATTGTCCCTAGGGCCGGGAGCCTAGTGATTTATAAAGCACATGATGACTCCTTTGGATGACTGCTCTGTAGTGACCCTGTGGTCTCTCCACTTCCACCTGGTCTCCTAGTCCCCGAGGGGGCTACTGGTGGGACTTTGTGGGAGATTTTCTGCTGATCTTCTCAGGCAAAAATGACCTAGGCTTCATCGTCCCTGCTTCTTTGAAATTAAGAATCGTTGAGAGGATTTGCATCTTCACAGTTTTCTCATGGGCTGACACAACAAGGTGATGGAACCCTTCCATTTGCACCACCTAACTTAATGGGAGAAAATGAAGGTTTTCAAAGTGTGCAACATGGCTGAGCTTAAATACAAACCTTTTGTTATGACAACAGGTGGTCAACTAGTGTTTTGTCTAACTTAGACGAGAAAAGGGTGTTTGTGCATTGCCCCTACCTGTCAAAATAAGCCACGATTCCTATTAACAATAACCTTACAGGGCAGCAGCGAGGCACAAGCCTGTATTTGGAAGGAAAAGAACTGAGCTGATGGTGATCATTTGAGATAAATTTTTACCTTCCGGAAGTTCACAGGCAGATGGGAGAGACAGAAGTACAGGATGAAATATTCTGTGTTTTGGCCGTCGGAAGCGCTGGTACAACTCGTTAGACCAGAGGAAGTGTGGATACAGAAGAGATGTGTGAAAATGCTACATTTTTCACCCCCAGGAAGAGGTGGAGAGTTTCTGGATATGTTTGGGAATTTTATTGGCATATTAGGAGAACAGACCGAGGACAAGGTGGAGTCCGGCCCCATTTTCCTGTTTTACAACTACCTTTCTAGGTCCAGTGTTCACAGTGTAGACCATGTGTTCATTTTTCTGATTGTGTCCAATTCTCCTAGTAAAGTATTTGGTTAAAGTTAGTGGGAGTGAAGTCACAAGAGAATGGGCCAAGACCGTCCACAAATTGTCTGAGCTCAAAACATACCGCAGAAGGGTGCTACTCAAAGTGACGGTTTTCACTGTCACGTCACTTATCATCATTTACTGTCTCAGCCTGGCAGGTTCAGCCCTCCTCTTGGACTCTTCCTCTGCATAAAGGGTCACAGGCAGAGGGAGGAGGCCTCATGACTGTCCCTGCATGAGCCACCCCTTGTGGGTACCCATGATGGAGCAGGGAGGAGTGAACGGTCCTGCCTTTTTGGTAAAAGCCTCATTTGATCCCTCCCGACCACAGCAGAGAAGAAGGCAGGTTTCCTGGAAGAAGCTCAGAGGAGGGAAAAGGAAAATTAGAAGCATCGTCTGACACGTCGGGTCTAAGCTCGGATTCCTCATCGCCAGAGGCCTTTTCCAAGAAGCGTGTCTGGCTGTGGTGTAAGAGCCTTGGGCCGGGCGGGCGGGTCCCGGATCACATCTCCTCCCTAGGCCAGCCCAGTGGCACTGGCACCAGCTGCTTCCTTCCAGGAATGCCCATCATTCGGGTTGCTGTTCGGTCAGTCTGGCCCTGCCTTTCTTCACTCCTGTGTGCAGCAGTCATCTTTATTTGTTTATGTTGCAGTCAAATGCTCTACCACTGAGCTATACCCCCTATTTATTTATTTTGCTTGAGTCTCCCATCATCTCAAGGCCAGCCCTGTGTCACTTGTGTAGCAGACAGTTGGGTCTGTAAGCATTTATTTTCATTTCTTATTTTTCCTGGTGCCCAGGACTCACCCTAGTCTTTTCTTCTTGGTCCAAATATTTGGGGCCATGATGTTTTCTTACGACTCTTTAGGGACATCTTTACATGCATCCCTTTGCTCTTTGTACCCAGCCAGAAAAGACCTCTGTCCTTTAACTTCTGTTTTTTGAATTGTCAGACTGCTTTCAAAGGTTTTGCTATCTTTTTTCTCATTCTATCATGTGCCAATTACTATGTCTGGTACCATTGCTACGAAAATAAACAAGCCCTGGGCCCTGCACTTGGGGCACACACAGATGCAAGAGGTAGACAGGTAAAAACACCTGGTATCACTGATAAATGCAGAGGCATATACGACAGTGGGGAAAGGTTCAGTGGCAGAGTAGACGCAGCCCCTAGATACATGAACAGATTGTTCTGGAAAGGCCACTAAGGAAGAGTACTATAAAAGAAGGGATTAGTGTGAGCTTAGTGTGGGGACTGTTGCGAATCCCCAAAGAAAAGTTTGCAAGGTGAGACCACAGATTTGAAATTTAGGAAAGACTTGCCTTTGAGTCATAAAATATGGAGTTCATAGTTCATATCAGAATCCTGAATCGGGGTTGAGTAGATGAGGTAGTGTAAATTGGAGGAGACAGATCTGAGAGCTATTTAAGAAAAGTTATTGCATATTTCTTGATTGATCACTTGTACCAACATTTGAGGAGATGGTGAGAGACACAGAGATTCATAACACAGTACCTGTAATTGAAGGCAGGGGTATAGTAATCTCTTCCCGGGGATGTGGAAAACAGAAAAAGTACAACTGACTGAAGGCTTTTATGTAAATAAAGCTGAATCCAAGCTAAAAAAAAAATTCATTAATTCATGTTGTACCAAAATAGCTTCATGTGGGTTTTTCATTACATTTTAGCTGGACGGTGTGGTGGGGTGTGGTGCTCACTGGAGTTAATCTGCACAATCTGGACCTCTGGTCACTGTGTTTCCTGTGGTCCTGCCCTCCATGCCCACTTAATTTCCCCTTCAAATCCACTCCTCACCATTTCTATGCTCTTCAGAAGTTGATTGCTTTAAACTCCTTCTCTCTCTCTGGCATTGTCAATTTTTCCTCTTGGTACCAAGTTCCCAGCTTCATGTACTTCTAGGCTAGAACCAAAAGCAGTGAACATTTCTTTTCCTTGGACTCAGGATGCAGAGAAAATCTCTAGTGCTATAACAGAAGACATTTGCAGAGGACATGTGACTCCTGAACCAAGTGAAAATTTTCAAGTGTTTGCAATTTCCAAGGCAGACAAAGCTCAGAATATTGATAGCTTAGGCAAGCAAGATACTGGGGCTATAAAAAAAAACTTTTTATTTTTTAAAAAGTGAAGATCTCTATGTCCCTTGGTTGTGTTCTATCAAGGCAACCCTTAAATACTCATTTTCTTTCTCCCTGATCTCACAAAATAAGTCTTAAAGTCCCAATTTTCCCACTCCAATAAAGGTTACATCTTGTTAGACTGTGAGAGAAAAAAAGTAGTAGCAATTGACTATGAAGGAGGAAAAGGGAGTAGAAAGAATTGCGAAGAGCATAATTTCCAATAAATGACAGGGAACCAGAAATCTCGCAATTTTGAAACTTAAACATCCAGGTAAATGGGTTCTTTCACCACTCATCTGATCAGGCATCTGGTTATCTAATGCCCTTCATCATGTGGTGAGAAAGAACATATGCACTTGTCATGTAGTGTAGACCTAGGAAGTGGTTTTGGCATCTCAGAGATGGTTTTGGATAAGATTCTGTTATGAAAGCTAAACACAACTCATGACTACATGCTATCAGAATGCTCTGTTCTTATTGGCTGTTCAATCCCCCAAAGCCACACTGAGATTCTGCAGAGGACTTGATGTCAGAGGCAATTTATAAGGAGAAGGATAAATTTTAGTTACTGAAAAATATGGATACTGCTTGGAATCTTGATTCTGCAGACAGGCGACACAATTGCTTTGACAATGGATGGTGGTAGGTCCAGACTGGCAGGGGCACATATGTTGGGTGATTCTATCCGATTGCCATGGCAGGACCCCAACAAACCCAATGGACAAAATGAGATGTCACAAGCTACTCCAATGGAATGAAAGGTAGGAGAGAGAGGTCATGTTGTTTGTGCACGTCAGTTTCCCAGGAGAGACTGAAAACCAATGACTCTAACAACTGTTCCAAAAAAAAAAAAAAAAAAAATTTTAGTAACTAATAATAGCTACTGACTGGAAGACAGAAGGGAGGACAGTCAGGTGCAAAATGTTTAGGGACCCTTGTTCCTCTTACATTCCACCAAAATGACCACCACAATAAAATAATAAGAATGGTTTTCTTGAGGACAATAACCAAACATTTTCAACTTTTGCCTTCCTTACCCCGATGTTTTATGGTACTTGGCCAGTGTTTAATAAATGCCTGTGAGCTGAAAGAATATGAGATTGAATGGCCAACACAGGTGTCACACATCACATTCAAAACATTTACACAGTGGGATCTACAGCAATTGGAACTGAACCCACTTGTCTGTAACTAAAAGTTGTCCAAGATTTTTTTTTAAGGCCACATAATTAATATTTCAACATCTCAGGCTTACAGGTACACTGAGACTATTATGGAGGTAATTGACAAACAGTAAAATTCTAAAATTTTGGACAAAATTAAAAATACAGTCATAATTGAGTAAATATTTGATAGTGAAATTATTTTGGGGAAAAATAACATTTTACGTTACCAGTGTTCACTGTGTTCCGTAGTATCAAAACTTGTTGCCGATGTTCTCTGTTAATGCTGATCTGTAATGATTATTTCATTGATAATTTACATTTTATATAATTTTTGGATTTCATATAATATTATTAGTCTTAATTTTTTTGCAATATTAAAAAAATATAAAAGCTATTCTTAGCTCTCAGGTGAGATGAACACCTGTGACAGACTGAATATACACTGTTGGTTGTACTTTGCTGACCCATGATCTCTACTTACTAATTTCGAATAACATTTGATTGATTGATTCATTGATTGATGGATCGATTTTGGACCTTGTCATAGAAAAATTGGAGTTAGAAAATTTGTATCTGTTAGCAATATCTTATACAACAGAAGAGTTCCCTTATTTGAAAGTTTTCCTTTGTTTTTACACCGATACTTTCATGTGGGCATTGGTCTGAAAAACACCCAAAAACATCCTCTTGGTTAAACCTGATGGCTTCCTCTTCCTACTGAGCCTGACTTAGCAAGGCTGGGATAGAGAACAGGGTGTCACAAGCACTTCCTCCCCTGGGATAAAAATATGATGAGGGCAGAATCCCAAGGAACTGCCAAGTGCACCGGATGCCCAAATTTGAAGATTTTTTTTAATGTTGTGCTTTGGTCGGAAATACTTGAAATGCCTCTGTGCATTGTAAGCCCTGCTCAGGCTGACACTTCAGGCTGCCTGTCTTTCTTCCTCCCTCAGAGCCCTGGTTTCTTTGAAGTGCATGTCATGGACTTCACTCTCCACTGCGTTTCCTCGTTGCCTCCTTAGCTCTGCTCCCAAAGTGTTCTCGGCGATTGTGTCCTTCCCACCTGACCTCGCCCAGTTCCCCCGATGTCACAGCACTAGTCTGCAGTTCTGGATGGAGAACACACAGTCACACTGATTTGGTTCAGAGCCTGACGCTGTCATTTCCAAGCTGTTCTCTGTCTCTGAAACTAAAACCTGTACAACAGTAGCAAGTGAGATTTTAAAATGATAAGTACTTTGAGTAATGACTGAGACCACTCAATGTATTCTGAACCTACACCATCCTTTAAATATAGGTAATAAAGACATAATACTAACACAAATGGGACTCACTACTAACATTTACTGCATGGTTGCTATGTACTGAAACTACTTTACAAATATGCATTTTGTTTTCAGTATCAAACTCTTGACCTTGTGCTTGCCAGGCAGACACTGTGCTGCTGAGCTATATCCCCAGTGACAAATAAGCATTTTTTTAGGCTTCATGACAGCTTTGTGACTGGCTTATATTGTTCTCCTTTGTTAGATAATGAAAGAGAGGAAGACAGATATAAAGATCCTCATCTATGGTCATCGGCAGTGAAGTAGAGGGTCCCGGAGGCGCAGTCCATGGTCTCTGAGCTCCTTAACCTCTTGAGTTCCACCTGTCTTCTCCTCCAGTGTTGTTCATCTATCTTTTCATCATTAATCATCTTAGCACCTTGTATGTTCTTATTTTAAACTTCCTATGTTCTGATCAGTTTTACTCACTTTTTAACTTTTCAGGTTACTTCTGGTGTGCTTGACGGCTAACATTCTCTAACCTCATTCTGAGTTGAAACCCTTGACCCGAACCCTTTTCACCATTTACTGCCTCAATTCAGTTCACACTTTTCTTCCTACTCAGCCTAAATCATTCATTGTATGACGCTATCACACTCCCTTAAAAATACCCTTCATCCCTTCTCTGCATTCTTCTTCCATTCCATTACTTTTTCCAAACAAAGCCAAACAAGAGTCTCCACTTACTTTGTGACAATGCTGTAGCAGTAATAACACTGCTAAAATTCTGAAATTTGCTGGGGTGCCCCATTATACATCCCATGAAAATGCACTTTCTTTCTCCAGACTCACCCCCCCTCCCCCAAATTCAAACATTCTCTCTATCTGCCTATTCTGTTCCTTACTCTGAAGCTTTGGGAGAAACAGATATAATTGGATGCAAACAATCTTATTTCTCTATTGCCAGTTCAAATAACTTTTAGCATTTGTAATTAACTACTGCATTACCCTTTGTAGTAACATGGTAGTTTTAAGGCCTAACCCTCTTCCAGTGTGTTAGACCCTTTTCATCCCGTATTCTCAAAGAGTAGGCATCTAAGTGTCACATTTTCCTTCCTTTCTTAGGATCAATTCTACTGGCATACCAAAAAATGTCACAAATTGCTTATCTGGAGGAACAAACTACAACCAATCTTAAAGTACTTATATCATTCTCGGGAAACCATTGCATTTATCTTCACTTTACATCAAAATCCTTTAAAATGCTCTTTCTACTTACTGTCTCTTTCTTCACTTTTCTCTCTTGTTTTAATAGAATTTTAAATTTTGTCTTCTTCTGAAATTGCCTGTACAAAACTATGGCAGCAGACATTGTTGCTGGTTGATCGCAGAGATATTTCTACCCCTTGCTTCTGTGTCTCCTCCTCCTTTTCCTTCTCTGTCTTGTTCTCCTCTCTGTCTTGCTCCATCTTTGTCTTCCACTTTTATTTTAGGCAAGACTTTGATGTCGTGTGGACACTTTCTTCATGTAATCAGAAAAGATAACTGACCTCTCCTCAATCTATGGGAGTGCAAAGGGTTTTTTGTTTTCACTGCTCTTCTTAAAGTTATTTTTAAAAATTTAACATATGCCATTGACAGAAGTGGTACAAAACACAACATGAGAAAAATGATAGAAAATAGAGTAAAATTAAGGCTCCAGTTCTAAAAGTAAGGAATGTAAACATAGAATGATACTCACTCTTGGTATCTAAGGGGAAAGAAAGCATTTATGGTAAAATAACAGTTTCAGTGATACATAGGCAACAAATCAAGGTTCTTTTAAACCAACAAACTTTATTTTAAAGATAGTTTGATTCACAACAAAATTGAACAGAAATGACAGAGTCCTTATATTCCTGCATTTCCAGAAATAAAGAATCTCTTTCATTAGCTACATTTCTCAGCAGAGTGGAACAGTGGTTAAAACCTCCTTCGCTTGCTAATGTTCATTTGAGTCTCTGTTCTATCATTTCATGGTTTGATCATTTCTTTTTAGTGTGAAATAATTTTTCATTGACTGGATGTACCACAGTTTATTTATCGGTATATCTACTGACGAATACGTTGGTTCTTGCCAAAGTTTAGCAATTGCAGGTCAAAGTTTTACAAGCAAGGTTTTGTGTGGTCCTACACCTTTGGTTTGTTTGGGTAAAGGCCAAGGTGCCTGGTGGCTGGGCCACAGAGTGAACTGATGTCCGGCTCTGTGAAAGACTGCCAAGGTGCAGCACCACTTTGCGTTCTTACAAGTGTTGCTCCACATTCCAACCAGCATTTGGGATCAGGGTTTTGGATTTTGGGCATTGCAACAGGAGTGCAGTGGTATCTTGCTATTAGTTTAATTTGCAATTCTCTAGTGACATGTGATACCAAACCTCTTCAATATGCTTATTTACCATCTGTATATATTCTTTAGGAGAGGACTATTGAGGAATTTTGCCCAATTTTTATGATTGAGTTATAGGTTTTTTGTTTAAATCTGGGTTCAATTAGCAGTCCATTATTATACATGTTCTTTGCAAGTATTTTCCCCATCTATGATTTATCTTTTTATTCTTCTGACATGGCCTTTCCAATCCATGTTTTTGAAATTAAAGGTGAATTGTTTTGATGGCAGTACTAGCATCAAGGTCCGGAACACTGAAATACCTCAAGGTTAAGTACATCTCAAGGCTATTTATAGACATCATAACTCCATCACTCAACTCCAAGTCTATTGACAAGATTTTCTAAAGGCCAGTCCACGCAGTCCAGATGGTACCCTCTACGATGACTGTGTTTTCATTCAATCCATTTGCCAAGACTAGAGGAAATAGGAATATTGTCATGACGAAATACAGCTATAAGTGATGTCAAAGAAGACAAAGTTATGACACCTGTCTTTTGCATCTTTCCCAGCTTAAGGTGGATATGGAATGAATTGACACATCTCCAACAAAGAAGAAATACAAGGGTCTGACCGTATTTTCTAAGAGTGAAATGAAAAAGCAATGTGGTTTTACTGTCATCATACTTCCATAAGGGCGACTCAGCACAGATTTCTACCAAATAAACAATCAGAATCATTGTATTTCATAGAACTTCCATCTTTGAGATCCTCAGGATACAAGTCAGGTCCTGTGGAGGGATTCAGTCATTCTTGGCTTGCAGGTGCATTTATTCTGTTATTTAGACACATATCTTGCTGTTCGTTCACTCTGCTTCTTAGGACTTAGTTCTTAAAATGTGATATTTGCTAATTTATGTATTAATGTTCTTTTCTTGATGAAGCTGTCCCACACAGAGAGCTATTGATAAAACTTATGTAAGATTAAATCTTTTTATTTCATGTTTCCTGTTGATAAACTGTGGGTGCAAAACAAATACATGTGCTTGAAAATATCAAAAAACTGTTTAGAAAAAAATAACTTTACCTTGCGGCTTCCCTGTGGTTCCACTTGCACTATGAAAATTTATGTTTAATGTATATGGCATGTTTCTATTTTTGCCTCAGCTGCCAGGAAACGGAACACCATTTACTGCCCGGGAAAGGAACTGATTGTTGTATTTGACCTTAACCCTAGACAAGTCTCAATTGCACCTCTATCCTTTGAGTAATTTTATTTTCGTTGTCTTTTATTCTTTTTAGTGGTAGGTTTAGTTTTCAAGCAATTTAAGTGATTTTTGAAACTCTCTAGAGCATCTCAATAACTTCTTTCAACGAATGGATGGAGCACTGCGTAAGTTACTAGGTTACTGTTTCTTGGTTTGAAACCCAGTCTTGTACAGGCGGCTTTGCGGTGCTGGGCTGGGTAGCACAAATCCTATCTTGAGACTTCCTCAGCGGCCTCCCTGTTAGGCGCTGCCGGTAGGGGGCGATCGAGGGAAACCGAAAGGCTAGAGCAACAGAAAGGGACGTTCTTCTTCCTCCCTGGAAGCCTGTGCAAGTCCTTTCTGCTTCCTGTTCCCCATGACGTCACGCAGCACTGTGTCTTTATGTAGCGCAGCACTGTGTGTTCCTTCTGATAGCCACAGCTGGCTCCCATGGGCAGTTTACTTTTTTGACACAAATGGAACTCATTTCACTACTTGCTATGCTGTCTGCAGCCCTGGTCTCTCTTCAAAGGCTGAAGTATCAAATTCACTGGGCTTTTCCATTGAGCCCAGAGACATGGGTGTGGATAGCCTCTTCCTTCAAATACAAATTTCAGCTTCCCCAGGGCCATCTCCACAAAGGGTGACAATTCTGACATCTTCCTTGCCCCTCCAGCATCAGAAATGGTAGTTGCTCCCTGCTATTGCTACAGTATTTCTGAGATACTAAGGAGACCTCTTTTGATCTTCCCAAATACCTGGTAATCACTTTACAACTAGTTAACACTGTCTGACCTTAAATTCCCTCTCTTAAAATAACTGGGATGGTTTTGGATAGTGTTGTGGTTTCTTCTCACTATTAAAGGTATTAGGCATAACTCTAAGAACCAGGGAGCAGTCGTGGTCCAACGGAAGCTTCTGCTTTATATAGTTGATCTTCTTATAAGGTTAGACAGCAACACGTGTAAATATATAAGATGGTGAGTGACATTTTCTTGTGTCTTTTCTGCATGATGAACAAAACAAAACAAGAGGCAAAACACCCAAAAACACATCCAGGAAAGGAGAAAGAGAGTAAAGAGGATGGCAAAAAAGGACCGGTACTGTGTAAAGATGGTGAAGAAAGGGCTCTGTGGGCAGGAGACATTTGGGTAGATTTGACAGACATACAGGGTCAAATTGTGTGCAGCATGAGTGTTTCAGGGAGAAGGCCTGGAAGGTGGGGCCAGTGATGTAAATGAGCAGCACGTTGCTTGGCCGGCAAGCACAAGGTCCTGAGTTTGATTCCCAGTGGAAAACAAAGAGAGAAAGGCAGACAGACAGACAGAATGATGGGAGGTATAGGGCATTAGGGTAAAGCATGCCCTACACCTGTCATCAGCCACGGAAAGCAGATATGTTTCAAACAGAGGAAGAACATGGGGAAGCAGTGGGAAATTAGAGTAGAGAGATCACTGGAAAATCAGACCTTGTAGAGCACGTTAAGGATTCTGAATGCCCGTCAACATGAGATGGTAAAACACTGGAGGAGTTTCAATAGAGGAAGGAAAACCAAGTTCTTGTTTCCAAAAAAAATCTGAGTATCTATGTCACGCTAGGCAGTCTTCTAAAAGTGAATAATATACCTGTGAACAAAACTTGTTTATTCTTCTAATGGAGGAGATAGATGAAGAACTTCTAAGTCAATGATAAGCATTATGGATCAAACAATCAAACAATCAAGATACATAGAGTACCAGGGGTAGAAGAGCCTGAAAAAAAAACACGGGTAGGTAGAGAGGCCGTTTAGGAGCTTGCTTCAGTGTTCTAGGGGGTGCTAATTGTGAGTTGGGCCATGCTGGGAATGAAGATGCTTAAGAAAATGTGTTCAGGTTTTGGGTGTATTTCAGATACAGTGTTTTGTTGAAGATTTAGAAAAAAATTCATAGCTTACAAGAGTTTATATAATCTCTTTCTTGTTTAAACTTCTAAATTTCTCTCTCTGCACATCACCATTATGCATTCTGTTCTTTTGTTCCAGTGAAACTGATTCCCGAAAGAAACAGTTGCACGGTCCCGTTTGCTGGTCCCGTTTGCTGGTCGTTTATACATGTGGAGATCCTATGACACCTTATTTCCTGGAGTAGCTCTTTGGCCTTGTCCTTCACATCATGGTTACATCTCTGTAAACAATGCCCTCCCTGCTTTCTGGAGATGAGGTTAGATGTCTGCCTTCTGAGGCCAACCCCAGAGCTGACCTCTACAACATAGCACCCGGGAAGTGCTGCACATGTTTCTTATAACCAGAACTCTCAGGTTTTTAAAGGTATATTATCAAGTCTGTTTTGGCAGAGCTCTTGGTTCAGGGGGGATTTCAGAAGATTCCCTTATATTAGTCAGCTTTCATGTTACTGGAACAACTTACCCAGCACCTATAACTTAAAGGAAGAGATTATTTTGGCTAATGGTTTCAGAGGTTTCAGTTCATGGTCTCCTGGCTCCACGCAGAAACATCGTAGTGGAGGAGGCCTGCTGAACTCAAGAATTGGCTGGAAAGAGCCCACATATCATCCCCAAGAACCACGTAGTCCACTTCCTCCAATAGGGTCCTCTTCTAACAGTGCATTCAGCTATGAATCATCAACCGGAGAAACCAGTGTGAGGTTGGTGTACTGATAACCAGTCACCACTGTAGGATACTCCTGATCTGATTGGGTTGACAGTCATGACTAACCTGCACATGCATTCCTTCAGGCCATAAATATAAGCATGCACCCCCAAAGGAGATGTTTAATGGGTGCCATACCATTCAGTTGAGTACTGGGTATGCCGACTCCTCCATGTGTTCTTATTTAGGAAAACTGTACACTAATGCAGAACAATTGGATGAATTATTGAATTTTTTTCACTTTGTAACTGCCTGTTTTGCTCAAATGACCTTAACTCACCTTTTTTTCTTAACGTATGAATCACATATACTTATTTCAATGTTCTGAGTTCACTTTGTTGTGAATAAATAACAGCTTTTGATCGGCAGCTCACTCTGCCTTATGGAAAGAGCTACTGCTTCTGCTATTAAAACAACATGTAAAACACATCACACTCATTCCCCAAAATATGGAGTGAATTTCTTCAAATTTTGGAATCAGTCCATTTATGTGAAATAAAACTCCCCAGACTGGTAAATTCAATGAGATTATCATTACAGACCTGTTAACTGAAAATGGGTTTCTATTTTAAGTGAATACTGCTTTTGGCAGCCAGTAGAGCCTTCTGTAGACATCTTTGCAAGAATGAGATAACTCATCGGAATTCATCCCAGCCAGAAATAAAGACTCTTGATGCCTGCAGTAGGTTCATTACCGGAAGGATGGTAAGTCTGGCTTAGCATTGCTTGGAAAAATAATTTACGGTTGGCACTGCCAATGTGTTTAAAAAGGCTCTTTTCACATTTGGCTAAATGTTTGTGTCTTGCTTTTCATAATTTATTTGAAGTCCACCTTTGAAATGCTCAAAATAAGATTGTTGTTGGAAGACCTCTATCTGAGATCCAGGAAATCGTTTTCATCTTGGCTGCGGTTCGAGCCCACATCATGTATATTAATGTACTTTGCTTGGTCTAAACTACTTTTTGTTTCTGCTTTTGCTCAGCCTTTGGTAACACGCTGAGTCTAACAACTCATCATTTTTACTGGAGCCAGCTAATTGAGCACCATAATGAAAAGGTCTGAACTTAATCTGTGAAATTCATGTTTGCACATGGGCCACTCCCTACCCCCCGAAAGCAGCCCCAGTGTAAGGTGCAGGTCTTTTCAAAGAACCATGTGGAATGAACTCTTTAAAAATATTTCCTTGCTAAGACATGTTGCACAACTTAATTCTGTAAATGCTACAGAATTTTGTAAATGTGTGCAAACTTCTTACAAATATTTACAAGCTCACGCTAGTACGTATCATTCTTTGTGGGTTAAGGTATCATCTTATTGATAATACTTCTGGTGAAAATATAGAGTCATCAACTTGTTTTTTGCTTCCTTTTAGAATGGTCTCTCTGTTTCCCTTTGCCTAGCGGTATTGTCTGCCTCTTTTCAATCCAGTTACTTCTTACTGTCATGTATGCTTCTGCTTGTCAATACAAATTATAGACAGTGGCATAAATTTGGTTTGTTTATTTCTGCAGGAACCCTAAAGTACATATTATTATAGGGAATCCTGGTTGCTTTGAGTTTCCCTGAAGCCATGTATTCATGTGATTCTTCCCAGGCTGTCTCCAAGTGTAGACAAATAACTGATCAGAGTAAACAGGTTTAATTCCAAACTCTCATTGGAACTTTTGGGAGAGAGCTGTCTTCATTGCCCTAGACTCGGGTTGTGAGGGCATTGTCTTTGAGCTCTGAGAGTCATTATGCTGGGCAGATGTGTGCAAAAGTTAAACTGTTTCAGAGGAAACCTGAAACACTGCTTCCATAATACCGAGCACCTGAATCCAGGTGTGTCAAACCCAGAGATTCTTAGGTTTTTCAGGGAGAGGGTCAAAGCATTTCTATTATTTTGTCTTGTTTATTCTTGATGAGGTGAATTTGTGTTAAATTTTAGATATTTGCAATTGAGAGAGCCCTGAATTGATATAACTATTAATCCCAATTGTACAGATGAGAAAAGGAGCCATAAGGAGTTTAGAAAACTGCACAGTTAATAGGATCTGGAAGTCAGCTGTATCTATCTGCTTTTAGGGTCCATTCTTTTTTTTTTTTTTTTTTTGCTTTACCACATCACACCAACACTTTTGCATATGCTTTGGCTGGCTTATTTTGGTTTTCTGAAAAATTTTAATTATTTATACATTGGTGGACCAAGTCCGTGACTTTCAGTTGTATACTTTTTTGCTAGTGTTTTGGATCAAGGCAACGTGAGCGGTACAGCGGCATCATGTTCTGACGATTTGGATAAACATCTCCTTGCCTTAGTTGAACTTTCTGGTGACTCACAAGTGTCCTATCTGATCTTTTTGCACACTTACAGCCCCTTGCCTGTAGTCAGTTATTCTTTTTCTCGTAGAAGGACCTCTGGTCTTTGATTCGCTGTTGCTTCCGGAGTCCACATTCACGATGTCAGTTTCCAACCTTGAGGATTATTTTTCAGAAACACAAACAGGGATTGAATGAAACCATCACCACGCTTATTGGAAATACTGGAAAAATTCTGACTTTTCCTCCACTGTGTCAGAAACGATTTACGACAAATGTCTGTATTTTATTTTAGGAATTATCATTGTGTTTGCAGGTGGCCTTGGACAAAATTCTATTTCTAGGTTTCGCCAAAGGGAAGGTAATAGGAGTGGGAGAGGAATGACTAAACATCCTCCGATGAATAATTTACTCTTCGCAGTAAGGATGATATTCTCATTTTCCTGACATGACTATGAATTCACAAGATAGGTCTCCGGAAACCTTTCGAAATTTCAAAAATGCCCCTTTTAACTTATAGCTAAACACAAAACCCCAAACAAGTAGAAACCTGGTTTGGTGCACACGCAGAGGCAGGCGGACCTTTCTGGTCGGTGGGCGTCATTTACTAAGACCTAATTAGCAAGGCTGCTTGGTGGCATTTTCCGAAAGGAAATAGGAATCCTTTGCCTGTAAATGTCTCCATTAGCTCAGCATGTGTGTTTTCGTTGGCCTTTGGAGAGGGTTTGGTCTATTATGGTTTGTTGATGGCTAACAGTGTTCTTGGCCCCGAGTGAGATACAGAAGAAGGTACAGGGTCCGCCCAAGGCACTTGCAACTGAAGTCAGTAAAACAAACACCTCGCTATTAGTTTTGACCTTGCGGAAATCAGGTTAAATATCAGTGGTGCTATATTCCAGGATATTTCTATTTCTGCCCCGTTGGGGTGTGCAGGAATGAAGCTGGTGGAGGAACTGCATAGCTGGGTGAGCTTTGTTTCTTCCGTTTTTAGCCTGTCTCGCTTCCATACTGCAGGGCTTTTTCCATGGCTCAGTTAACCACATATGTGGTCTTTGGGACCCGCAGGTTTCGATGTCATATTCGCCTGCTCGTTAGTTTGCCATAGTTGAATTGCATTGAACCCCACCTATTTGGGTTGGTAGGAAAGATCATTGGCTCAGATCAACTCCAAATATTTTTTTAAACACCGGAGCAAATGTTTATCCTTATATGTAATTGCGTGACTGTCCACAGCATTTCAAATAAAATAATGGTTCTGCATTGTGAAGACTCAACTAGGACTGAAAAACTATCCCACGTCCTCTGCCAGCTAATCATTTTCCATATTAATAGGGAAGGGGAAATATTGGACCCTCAAACTCTCTGGTGTCCATCATTCTGGGGAGGGTGGGTGAAATTGGAGGGGTGGAGGGGAAGGCAAGGGGTGACTGGCAAGCAGAATGTGGAAAAGGAGGAAAAATACATAATTTGGAAACCATTTCCATGGCGTGGCTATTGGTGAGTGGAAGTCTGTAAGGGAAAGAACAAATAGGGCAGTTTCACTGTCAAGCAAATTATTGATCTTGCTTAGTCTATAGATAGCTCCTGATTATAAGCCCTCAGAAGTGGACTAATTTTGGCTCACACCTGTAATGGCAGCACTCACAAGGCTGAGGCAGGAGGATTGTTGCGAGTTCGAGACCAGCCTGGGCTACAAAGTGAGCTCAAGGCCAGCCTGAACTGCGTAGTGGGACCCTCTCTCAAAAAGACCAAAAAAAAAAAAAAAAAAGATTGCTAAATTCAGCTGATTTAATCAGCCACTGTGGACAAATTTACACACACGCACACACATGCACACACACAGACTATTGCTACATCTGGCAGCAGGTATGAATCTTATAATATATTGTGCAGAAGTTGGACATAGGAGATTGAAAACTGATTAATTACATTTCAATAACATTGGGAAGAGACTAGAGAGCCCTCATGACTGCTATCCTTGGAGCTATGATGACTGGAAGAGCTGGTGTTAGGGTATTCTGGGATGTTTAGAATATTCTATTTCAGGGTTATTTATATGCATGTATTCCCTTTGTGAAAATTCATCAAGGTGTAAGCTTGCATTTGTGTGTTTTTCTATTTAAGATTTATACTTAATTTTTAAAAGATTAGTTCCAAATTACTAGTGGGTGTTAGAGAGATGTTTGCATGTATATCTATTGTTAGGAAGCCATTAAAAATGCATGCTAAGTAATTGTATTTGTGTCCTTTTTCAAATTAGTAGTTGAGTGACATTTGATTTCAGAGAAATTTTGATGAGTAATAATTTTTGGGTTACCAAGGAAAGCTTATATGTTTTGGGCAGTAGCTTGATGGACATCCAAGTATTATGGGTTAGTATTACCTTCATTATAATCAAAGGCACTTCACATAAACCTCAGACATAGACAGACGGGGTGTGAGCTGGAAGGGAGTGTGGTCAGGCTAGGTCAGTGTGGGGGAAGCTATGGCACGCGTGCCACAACAGGTCGTTTGTACCATTGAAAGCTCTAAAAGGTTCGCCATAACTGGTCTAGATCATGGCAATTTCAGGGGGGATAAATAAGAGTGATCTTCACTCCCTTGTTCCTCAGCTCTTGAGGTGTATAGCGGTTACTGTCATCAGAACTTGTCACAGCATATCTTGGAGGGAAATCTTCCTATATACCCTTTCCCAGCTGAGATTTTCTTCTAAGGAAGAGCAAAGGCTACTGTGGTTGTGGTGGAGGAGGGGAGGGAGTGTGTGTGGGAGAGAGAGAGGAAGGGGCAGGGAGGGAGGCAAGGGGAGAAGAGGAGAGAGAAAAGAGAAGGGAAAGGCAAACAAAGAAGAGCAGAGTGTGGAGGAAGGTGAGAAGGACTCGCTGGGATGGCCGAGATGTCATCAGCTTCACGGAGAGCCCAGCTGAATCTGGCAAGATGGTGAGGTCATTGCATCATCCTATGGGAAAAAATTACCGTCTGCTCACTGCCTACATGCCAAGCGCCTTATGCAACACTATTTAGTTTTCATTTCATTCCATAGATGAGAAAATTGTAGGGATAGGGAGGATTTTCAAAGCAGCACATCAGACTTCAGTGTAAATATTCTTACTCACTAAGCTAAACCTTCTTATTCAGAACTTACTGTTGGAGAAAAATAATGCAATGTGTGGAGTTCCCTCACCTCGCAACCACAATTATGGCATTTTAAGTAACTGGTTTTTGTTCTCTCTGACCCATATGTGCATAAGGCTGAGTTTGGCTCACTGTATCCCTTTGTATCTGTTACTTGTTATGGGTTATAACTTTATAATTTGGGGTGCTAACCAAAGAGTGATAGAGCGCAGAGATGCTCCACACTGTGTCACTCTAGGCCACAAGAACCCTCTGACCTCTTTGATTTGTATGTGTTTCTCTCTTTCATCTGTCCTCCAGAAGAGAGCTTACCTGAACTAAGCCAACGCCTAACAGTAAAGATAGGTCACTGGGTAGATGGCCCTGGGTTTTGAACTGCTAACCTGGAATTGCGTGTGCTGGCTTTGAGGGAAGATTCTTGTGGCTTCCTTTTACCTTAGACTTATTTGTCCCTAAGGGAAAGTTAAATTGGCTCAATTCTTCCTGCTAACATAGGAAGGCTGAGCATACACCCCATAAACTGGGTAGAATCTTATAAAGTGGTGGGTAGAATCCCTTAAACCAGTGGGTGACAGAGAACAGTGGTGCCCAGGTATAAATGTGTAAATCACCAACTTGGGCATTGACTTCATGCTTTGGTCTCTACAGAAAAGTGACCAAAATGTTTTGTATAAAGTATCCACGGGATAATTATGAGTCTTTAAGCATCCATGGCATGTAAACATTATTGCTGTAACTTTGGGGATATGGAAGTGGAAAGAAGAGAAAAGTGAGTTCAGGATATCATTGTTGCAATAAAACAAACAAACAAAACAACAAAAAAATAGGTCTCTAATGAACGAAAGTATTCACGGACTAAGATGAATGAGAGGATTACATCACACTGAAGCTAAACTAACCTGTTCACCCATACCAGTGATAATTCCTACGTATTTACAAACCAGAAACTATGGTAAATAGTCATGTGTACAAAGTTTCTCCTCATTCACCAAATAAATTAGAAAGTGGTAATTTAAATCTCTCTCTCTCTCTCTCTGTATATATCTCTTTATAGTAGGATATTCTAAAACTATTTAATGCTATTTTGAAGCTGTAACAGAAATCCGAATTTTCTGGTTGCCCATATGTTTTTTGCACTTTTATATGCAGCATCTTTTAAAATTAGTCTTTTGAAAGTCTGGAAACAATGGTTTACAAATTCTCAAATCATTTTCCAGCCTTTCATTTTCCGTTCTCTTCCTTTCAGATCTGAAGGAGCAAATCTAGGCGGCATAATGATCAGAAACAGGATCAGAGATTGGCCCAAGCCTTGGACTTCTCATCATTCAAGGCTGCTTTGGTTTCCTCTTCTATGAAAAGAAATGGTCCCCCATGTCCCAGTAGAGTGAGCCCAACTGACACTTGTAGGTCCAGAGAGACCCCAGTAGATTTCAAGTTTCTTAAAGTCAGCCGTAGAGCCTCTCAGTGGATTTCCAACATGCATTTCCCTCTTTTTCCAAGGGTAGTTTCCTTCTACTTCAAGAAGAATCTAAACTGTCTCTGAGGCCTGACTTTCCCTGGGTCATGGCGTGAGGGAGACGGCCAGTAGGGAAGCCAGGTCAGTTGCTGCAGAGTCAGAGCTAACCCTTGTGGTAGCTCACAGAGACCCGAGGAGCACTCCAGGGTTACCCTACGGCAATGTCTGTGGGAATCTGCCTCTTGCCCCAGATCTACTCCTTGTTCCCTGGCATGGTAATAATCAAGTAGAGCTCCTATTGTTTCTTGGGGGAGAAATACTTAACACACGTGCTCAAAAACCCATCAATCTATTGGGGAGTTTCTTCTATCCTGGGATTTAAAAAAAAAACACAGAAAAAGAAAAGCTATTGACAGATCCTAGATACTGTTGCATCAAAGATCCCCAGACATGATTGGGTTTAATGCTCAAAGGTTTCAGAATAAGTCCTAAGGAAAATGCATGGTGTCTCCAAACCTCAGGCAATTTACTGTGGTCACGAAGGCCTCCACAGAGAGAGCTTTTCAATTGGTATATTTATACTTTCTTTACTTAGTATTGATTCTAAATAAGGACAAAACCCATCCTTGATGGGAAGCCTATGAGTAAGAACAGATGAATTAGAGTTTGTTTTATCTTCCCACTTTCCTTTTGCTGTGGCTAAAAAAAACCCCTTCCCTTCCAAGGGAGATGGGAGGTAATCTAGAAGCAGCAGGCACCACCCTTGGAGCTGAGTGAAGAGTTTGAAGAGTCCATGGCGCAGGAGTGGTGATTTGGGGAGGGTGAGGGCACCCCAAAGCTCTCGTCTGTAGAACTGGGGAAAGCAGACCACCATGAAGGTGTACATTTCCCCAAACATCCCTGTCCCCGGCTGTATGTTGATGCTTGTCATTTTATCATTTTCTAAACCTGTATTTCTTTTAAAGCAACTGTTTTTGTCCTTCTAATGAAATACCCCCCCCATCTTGCAACAGATTGATTTTGCCATGCATATTTATGTTGATTGGCTATTTGTAGGACTCAGAGCAAGAGCTGAGTAATTTGCCTTATAGGAAAAGCTGTGTTGAGAGAGTTAATGACTAAGGTAGAGTTGTCTAACCTTAGGCTGCTCATAGGGGTGGGGGGACATGCATGCACCTGCATGAGTTTTAGCCCTTTAAAATTCTAGCTGATAAACATTGCATAAGTTATTGATTTTTTTTGAAGTCTCAGTTTTCATCTCCAAAGTGAACGCAATAATTATCTTGCTCTGTGTGTGTGTGTGTGTGTATGAAATGAACTAATATATGGAAAGAGCCTGACACAATACCTGTTCTATGGTGAGTGAAAACAATACCAGCTGTTATTATCAAGGAAAATGATATAGGAATCTCACCTTTGTGTCACGCTTTTAGTGTCTTCATGATGCCTGTACAATTGCACGCATTTCAACAATTTGCTGAATAACAGAAAAACTCTTGTATTGTAGGCTCCTGTGATACCTCTATAGCTGTCAAAATGATTTCATTGGATGCTACTAAGTGCATAAAAATAACATCATTTGATAAGGTGAGTGGAGGTACCATATGATGACATAATTGTTCGAAGCCATCATCCATCTGTCTGTCTGTCTGCCTGCTTATCTCAATGTGGCAACACCTGGGATCTGTTTGTTAAGTTGTACGAGCCTCAGACAGTGGGCATCGTACTGGGAGACACGTGCAGAGCATCGGGAGCAGTTGATAAATACTGTGTGCCTGGCCCTGTGCATAGGTTATTCGATGGATGATTTGATAGAAACAATACCAGCAGAACTGCTACTTTAGGGTAGATAGTATTATTTTCTCACTTTTTAGAAAATGAAAATAAAATCTAGAGAGACAGAATAATTAGCTCAAGTGTGCGGGCTTACAAATGGCAGATACTGGGATCAGCTAGCAGGTCTGACATTTCCTGTGCACTGTGAATACTTTACCATGTGAGAGCTTTGTTCTTGGGAGTTTACGCTCTAATTGAATAAACTCCATCAGTGCTCAGCATGATGCCCCAATCCAGGAACATGGACCATTTGGGGTACATGGGACATACCATCTGCAGTCTCTGATTCCCAGGGCTTGCTGCTTCCTTTTATTCCCAGTTGCTTCTCTACTCTTATCAGGAAGTTTCTTGACTAGTCCCTGGTGGGATTTCCCCTCCCTTTCTCACAGAACAACTATGATTCATTTAGCAGGAGATTTCAGCTGAGAGGGAAAGTACCGGCCTCTGCTCATGTTTACTCACTGGCTGACTTTCGGGGTTACTTGTGGTCACCCAAAGAAATCAAATGTCTGATTGTCCTTGGAACCACACTGTTGCTGGTCTTTGGAGGTGAGCTAGGTAACACCCTTGCCACCTCCAATTTCTCCGACACAGTTCTGCAAATGGCTCTGCTGCTGTCCTCCTGGGGGCGGTCTGCATGAACTTCGATTCTTTGGGGTGAGGGTGTCTGAGATACCCATGACAGATGGGATTTTTTGCAGCAGGAGCTGGATGGCCAGACTGACTCACCAGGTCCTACATCCCCCATAATATTGCTCATACACCAGTGAATCAGTCCCCAAGGAGAAGAAGGATCCGTTGAGTGCTTTCACCTGCCTGATAGAGCACTTGACACTGGCTTATTATAGTGAACCATATTGGATTATTTGCAGACAAGAGTTTCCTTGGATCAAAGGTTTTAATTTTCTGTTGCATTGATTTATAAGGACCTTGTCTTTGGGGTCGTGTACTGAGTAATTAATGTATTCACACCTGCCTGGTATCTGGCAGAGAGAAAGAAAAAGTAGGGTTCTAACACAGAGACAAGGGAGGAGGAGACTGGTACCCCAGGGGTAGAGAAAAGACCTGGTAGAGGAGACACCACCTAGAGACCGAGCTCCAGCAGTTCTGCAAGATGGGACCTAGCAAGGTGAATTTCCTTTTGCCTTAAGCTGATCCAGTTAGCTCACAAATATTGCTGCCATTCACTCTCTCCTTCTTCAGCATTTGCTCTTTTCAAGACAGGGTAGAAGGAAATCAAGTGATTACAGGCAAAGCAATTTTGGGCTCTCAAGTTCAGGGTGCAGCGAGAGATGTGTGTGCGTACATGTTGGGAAGGCACAAGGGTTGGGAAGGAGGGGACACGCAGTCACGGAAGCAGTGTTGTTTTTATCCGGGTCTTGAGAAAAAGAGTCAGAAGACAGAGGAAGAGGTGCTGGGGCCCAGGGTGGAACTTCTCAGTCTCCCTTCCTCGTGGCTGGGCTTCCCAGGCTGGTGACATACGAACCCAGGGCACCCTGCATGCAGTACCTGAGCCTTGTAGGTTTGTGTACCCTGCTTTGCTCTGTCTGGCAAACCCAGCTGTGTGCAGGTAGAACTGGCACACTCTAGCCATTAGAGATGACTGTTTTCCTTTGTACTTTCTGTGTGTCGGGCACTGTACAGCCCATTTCATGACTGAAGCAACTTTAGAAGTACTTTAAGAAATGGATGGTGAGGGAGGGTCAGTTATCTGGGACACACAGTGGCCAGGTGGGGATGGCAGCCAGCAGCAGTTCAGTTTTGTATCCTGTCTCCTCATGGATACCTGGTACTTCATGGCACAAGTGGGCAGAGTCACCCTTGGCAAGGAGCTCTGAGAGCAGACCGTGGTAGGAGTGCAGAAGGGTCTGTGGGAACTGTCAGAAAGGGAAGCAGAAGTGTGCAGCATTCTGGTGACATGGTGCTTTGGTTTTTGGGAAGAGAAGAAACCAAACAAAACAGACCTCAGCGACATGAGGTAGTAATTTGGGCAGGTACGTGGTTAGGATGGGGACTGGTGTCTTCCCAGGGGTCCAAGAAACCATGTAGAATTTATGATTCCACTTTGGAGAGGCAACATGGCAGTGTCTTCTGCATCTCAGCTTCTCTTACTCCGTGCTCAGCCAGGTTTCATTCTCAGTTTATTGTTCAAGTCCAACACTGGCCTCAATTGAATAAGAAAACCTACTCGTGTTTTGTTCAATGGATAACTTTAGACAAATATTTTTGTTTTGTCTGTGGGAAACTATAATAAAATGCAGCTTGCCTTCCAAATACAGGTTGTACCATATAATTAGGCAAATAAACATGGGTGAAGAAGTGAGAACTTCATGAACCTTTAACCAACAATAGACAAACGAATATTCTACTCATCTATTGGTGAAGACCTCATCGGACCATGGCCAAAGGAGCCGCATTTCCTGGATGATTGCTTCTTGCTCAGAGTCCAGGAGCTGTGTGGCTTCATGCTTACTCAGAAGTGTGTGAGTTCTGTTGAAGAGAATCAGTATTCACTCTGGCTTTCAGCGTCAGGACTAGAGGTTACTGATATAAGACTCTTATTAATTTAAACTTTTACGAGAAGTGTTGTTTTGATTTTAGAAAAGAAGCATAAATTAGGGCACAAAATAGAAGTCCAATCATGAATGTTTTGCACACAGATTTTGGGTGTTTCTTTCAAAATGAGGGTGTATCCTTGAAAAAACAGGATTCCTTTCCACGCTGTGTTGCTTTTAGTGAAGTGAGTTGTAGAGAGTTTACTTGAGGCGGGTTCCTCTCCACTATTTTTGTCCTTGTGAATCCTTTAGTCATCCTGGCAATAATTCCATGTTTTTGGTAGTAGACAGGTAAGCAATTTTAAAAGGGGGAAATTCAGAGGCCAATCTGGAAACCTATGAGATTATATTGGATTTTTTGGATATCAGATTAATACAAAGAATCAGACTGTAGAAGGTACACAGCCAAAAGTATTATTTTTAAGGACTTGGTCGATAGCATCCTACCAAATAGAAATCCAGTGTAGTTTACTTTTAAATATATTTTATTACAAAATTAATACCTGATTACTGTACAAATGAACATATAAAGTAAAAAAAAAAATCTCTTTTTCATTCCTCAACTTCTAATCCCATTTCTCTTCCCAGAGGTAACGATTGTTAATAGTGTCATATGCATCATTTTATATTTTTCTGTGCATTCTTGGACACATGCCTGGATTGTGTTTTGAGGTATCATGTAATAAAAATAAACACACTGCTTTGTTATTGTTTAATTAATACCCCCAGAGACCTGCTCCTTGCGTCTGAACGTCTGCCCTTTCTCCATTAACAGCTGCCTTATGTTTGCATTTGTTAGCTGCCACACGCTCGTCTCACAGGTGTGGGGTAGGAATCGGGGTGGCTTGGTATCCTGGGAAGCCCAGTTGAGGGGTCTGCCACCTTTGACACCTGAGGATGGAAGCGTGAGTTCCTTATTTCCCAGCTGTCTAGACACAGCCTGCATTCTTGTCACGTGTCCTTCTCCACCTCCAAGCAGGCAAGGTCATGTCCAGTGCTTCTCATGCTGGAATCTCCCTGAATTCACGCTCCCATGAAGAAAGCTCATGGCTTCCCAGATCACATGTGATTAAATTGGACCCAGATAATCCAAGACGATCTCCCTGTTTTGAGGCCCACTGTGCCCATAGAACATAATTTCCATAGACGTGATGAAGCAATTTAGAACTTCTGTGAGATGGCTATGTTCACTACTATTCCATCTTACCAAGGAAGAGGTAAAGAATTCAAAAGCTGAAATGATTTTTGTACATTCAGCCAACTAGTTAGCAGCAGAGTAGGTGTGAGAAATCAGACCTTCTAAACCTGTTCTCCACAGAACTAGGGTGTCTCTGTGTGTGGAAAAGACAGAACAAAGTTCCTCAGATTCCTTCAGTTACCCCCATACCCTCTTTAGGACCCTTTGTAATCTGAAATTAATTCATGCATATCATTGACATTACAAACTTGAGTTTGGTGAAGAGCAATTCCATTTCTGAATGCAAAGAAGAAATAGCTGGACATGAGACTCCTCTCTCTAAAATGATTCAGAATTTGACCAACTTTAGGTTTGCTTAGGCTGCTACAGCGTTCCTGGTTTCACAACCCTGGTGTCTCTGGACAGGAGCTTCACCTGGATCCCGGGGTGGAATAGCTTCAACCAGACGCCTGGTTCCATCAACCTTCCCAGAGGGGGCCCTGGGCAAGCCAGGAAAGCTTAGGAGCACGAAGATGCTCTTGGTCCTTCCTCAGATTATAACATCTCACTCAATTGAATTAAATTTCTACAGTTTCTTGAAAGACAGAACTTCATGAAATTTATGAATATTAAAAACCATGAATGATTTCCTAAAGAAGAGTGATTAGGAGGTTAGCCTGCTGAGTATCTTGGTATGTAGAGAAGGACTATTGCTTGATGATTTCTTCAGATTTTATGACCTTCTCTCTCTTGTGAAGTGGATTCATGCATATTGACCATAAACCCTCTAGTGGGGTTGATTATAGCTGAATGCATGTAAGTGGCATCTGCTAACATCAAAAATCTGTGCTGTAACATTTTCTTACAACTCTTCTCTTTATTGTCCAGTGGTTTTATCTTAATTTCTCCTCTAGTTGGCACCTGAGAAAGCATGTGAGCTAAGGAGAACTAAGATCAAAGCGGGGCTGGAAATGCAAATTAATGGAAGGGCTCAAATATACCTTTGGCTTATGTAACATTTCCTTAGGTCACATCTGAACTTCATTTGCTATTAATTGGACTTGCCTTACATAGCTTTAAATAAAATAGAGAAAGAGCCCAATACTTTTTGAAAACCATAAAATTCACCTAGAAGGACACAAGTAATGAGTGGCATGAAATCAATCAATTGATCAGTCAGTCAATCAAGGACAGGTAGTCCAGCTGAAAAGCAAATGAGAGAAATTCTGTATTCTCTCAGAGGCCATAGAGGTTTGTCTCTCTGTGTTTCAAAGAAGTGTAGTAATTGATACACACCAGCTAAAGCCCCCTTCTGTCCACTGCCTGCATCTTTAGAGACAGCCAATCAGCTCCTCAGTTCTGAAACACACGATACAATGTCCCCTTTCCAAATATTTATTTTGCAGAATAGATTGTTTTTGCTATTACTCATGGAGTCAGAAAACCTCCAGAGATGAATTGTAAAGTTAGCTCTTTGAACATGCCAAAAACTTAATCCTTGAGTAATTTTTCTTACTGTTTTATAAACAGATGTCTGATGTTCAATTGAGACCACATATAAGGGACACTCTTGTCCATGACTGGGGTGAAGGGCTCTGCACCCCGAGCCCTGATCATTTGGATTGACAGCTTGGTAAATTAATCTACAAAAGAAACATGAGAAGGTTGTGACCTCGAATTCCCACAGATGTCTTCAGTTTGTTTATTAGTTTAAAAGAGAGCTATAGGGCACAAAGAGAAGCCATGCTTGGAGACAGAATAGGATTGCTTTCCCTGCTGCTTCTTGGCAGCAGGATTCTGAAAAGTCACTCAACTTCCATGCAGTTGTTTTTCTTGCCTATAAAATGGGGATAAGATGCAGCCCAAAGGAATATTCTGTTTATTAAATGAGGTAATGCACACAATTAGTTCTGTGGCTGGCATTTAGTAATAGTTCAAGGGATTTTTGTATTGTTATTTGTAGATGGTGTTTCAGTGGAAGAAAACATGCTTTCTGAGTTAGAGTTAACTCACAATTTCCTATCATAATGAGAAAGGACAATTTTAGGAATTAAAATTGAGCATAAATAATTCAAAAGTTGATTTTCAAAAATTAACATTTTTGTTTTGCACCACAAAGTTTGTTAGTTTTCATTGCAAAAAATTTAAGTGATATAGATATGCATAAGATAGAATTATAATTTTATCCTTTCTAAATTCAAGATTTAGTGATTTTTATCACATTTCTTTAGCTATAGTTATACGTATGTATATAATAAGTAATTATTTTAAGCCAAAAATGGATCATATTATATATGCTATCCTATATATTGGTCCAGTTGTGTTTAATAATGTCTTTAGTCTATCATGCCACTGACTCTGAAATCCTTCATATAAGCCTGTATATGAAGCAGCATTAATTGGAATAGCTGAGCTGTAAAAATAACAAACATCTATCAATTGATGAATAGATAAAGCATATTATTTCCACACAGTGAAATATTATTCTGTCATAAAAAAGAACAGAGCACCTGACAAACATGCCGAGTGAAGGAAGCCAGCACAGAAGGCCACATAAAACATTTCTTTATCTGAAAAGTCCAGAATAAGCAAATCCATAGAGACAGAAGTAGATTCACAGTTAGCAGTGCCTGGGGGAAGATGAATTGGGTGTGGCTGCTGATGGTCCATCCTGAGGTGGCAGAATTTCTTTTTGGGGAAATGAAATGTCATGAAATTAGATAGTGATGATGGTTTCATAACGTTCTGAATATACTAAAAAGTTATGGAGTTGTACACTTTTAAAGAGTGAATCATACAGTTGGTTAATTATGTTACAATAAAGTTGTTATCTTGAAAAATCAAGGGCATCAATCCAGATTCATTCAACTGGAGCTCTGTGGTATAAACTGTGGTTTATAGACATTCTGATGCAAATCCCAGATTGATGGTCACAACTACTCTGCACCCTGTTAGCTTCACGGGAAAGGGTACACGCGCGCGCGCACACACACACACACACACACACACACACAAATGCGCGTGTGCACCAGCCTTTTACACTCCTGTTCCTTCTTGCCTGGTTTTGGTCTGTATTCTCCTGTCCTACCAGTCAACTGTGGGAGCAAGTCATCTAGGCATCTCTGAATATGAAACACCGCCAGCCAAAAAGTTCTATTTCTACTTTCAAACCAGTCACCTTCTCAGCCCAGTCATCATGAAAAGTCACTTTCCTTGGTGAAAATTTGAAATCATAAAGAAAAAGTCAAAAGGGTGAGGTTCCTATTGCTCTCACGACCTTTCTAAATTATAGGACATTTAACGAAAACATCATAATCTTGTGAAACTGCCTACTGCATGGTTTTATTCATCTTTGAATTCCAAATCTGTCCCTGCCATGAGCTTAATGATCAATACCTCCTTTTGGAAAGGACTGTTTGTATTTGCCCTGAGAAGAAACTGCAGACACCCTTTCCACTCACTTCCTCCTAGCCTGTTCATTCTCCTCCCTTCATATACAAGGAAACACACAAAGTCTGTCGGCTTCTTGGTCAAAAAAGTGTGGCTAGAACCAAGCTCTTGGTTTTCCCTCGTATTTTCATTAACACAGTCAAAGCCAATCATGGTTAAAATAGCATTTTATTTAATGTCAAAAGCACTCCAGGACCATGAACTTCCCTGCTGACAAACTAGACCTTAAACACGGAAGCTCGTGAGAATCATTGTCCGGGAATGAGACAAGTATTCTAGCCATGCCTTACCGAGGCTTTAGGATTTTTATGCTGACCACTTTATATTAACTGCGTTTCCATGGCTCTGTCCCCTGGGGTTGCAGCTGTAATTACGGAGCAGTTAACATCTTCCTGGGCCCAGCACATCCCATAATTAGCTGTGTTCTCTCCCCAGCATATGACTCAGCCCCATGTGCTGCTTCCATATCAAAGGCAGAGTGGCCACATTCTTTTTAACCACAATACTTGAGCTTGTAGTGGCAGATGGCTGCACAACCCCAGGGCAGCGGGGCCTTCTGAAGAGCAACCTCACCCCAAACAAGCAAACAAACAAACAAAACCAGATCCTGAGATTTATTTTTGAGGAAAGGAAAGAAGCTTCTGAGGATGTTTCCAAACACTGCATCGTTTTAAGAAAAAACATGTCTTTTTTTTTTTCTGGAAAAACTAAAATAGAAAGAAATGAGTTAGCTCTTTGAGGTCAGCCCTGACCAGGAAGGGGAGCTCTTCCTGGTCTCTAATCAGCTCTCTGCAGAGGTTTCTCTGGTTGAGTGAGGACGCTGGGTAGTATGTAGTATGTGGTGGAAAGAACATCAGACCAGGGGTCAGGAGAACCAGTTTCTTGTCTTTACTTTGCCGCTAATTAGGTATTGAAGTTTTCCAAGCCTCCCTAAATTGAACTCCTTTGGAGATCATTTATGCAAAACCCCTGTTATAAATGCAAAACCATATATTATTAGAACACCCCCAAAGCAGACCATCTTGAGGTCCCTTCTGCACACATGCACTAATTAATTACCACCGTCTTGTGAAGAGCTCGGGAGGAGCAGGAACCCACCCTGGTGAACTTCAGGAAGACTTAGTGGAAGTCACCACCAGGGAGTCCCGCATTCTACGAGTAATAACATCCCCGTGCAGAAGGCCGTGTTCTCCAGAATTCCACAGAGGAAAGCATCTACGTTTGCTGGGGAAAGCATTGGAATGAGAGGGCAGACCCAGGGGTTCCAAGTATGAGCTTTGCTGGTCTACAGTCTATCAGGGAACTGATTTTCTTATTACTTGTCAGTGGAAGGGCAGAGGAAAGGAAGACGGGCAATGGAGCCAGGGACATCACTTGTAAGGTTACCCTGCCGCCCAATTTCTGACATTTAAATCACCTCAAGAATGCATAGTGCTAGCGTGTGGGTATGGGAATCAGTAGTCGAAGGGTGAAGCGGTGGAAGGACCCAGCTGGACATTCACATTAATTCCGAATGGTAGCAAACTAGGTAAAGGAATGAGGAGGTAGAGAGGTGAGAGAGACCCAGTCTCGGAGACTGACGGGACCATTAGGAGAGCTCAGGATTCTCGGTCTATGAAACTGGGCCTCGGGTCAAAGTCCATAGATTTTAAAAATTATTTATAACTGAAACACACCTGCTCACATGTATGATTTATGTTCTCTCCTCGTTCTGAGCCATGCCAAATGCTTGGTCTGTATCATATGCATGCAAAGATGACCCTCTCTAATCTTCACACTAGCCCTGTGTTGTGGTATTGTTATCTCAGTGTCATGCTAGGATAAAATTAGACTTGAAGAGTTTGGTTACATCGTTGGAGGACACGCAGCTGTGAAGTGCAATTTCGATTCCAGATGAATTAGTGCAAATATGTTCTGGCACGAAACTATTAATGATTGATGATATAAAATGTAATAAGAGCTTTATCTGCCAGACACTAAAGTGTGTACAAAAATAATTTTAAAGTAGAATTTTCCACAGGATCCACAGAATGAGACTAGAGTTGCGTTATAAAAACAATATAAAGTATGGGCCATGAGAGAGGTTTGAATGCTGGCACTGTCAGTAGAACAGAGCATCTAATTCCCCTTTCCCTCCACCGTATGTGCACTCTGAGCCCTTCTGTCTTATAAAGCCAGAAAGTATTTAATTCACTCACATTCTAGATATGACCTCGAGTCAAATATCCTCTACCCAGAGGTACCAACCATGACGAGAATCCCGCCTCTCTGTTAGTTTCAATGCTCATGACAGTCTACATTAAGGATTCTGGTGTCACAGGCTGTCACCTCGAAAAGCACAGAGCATTTCCGCTCATATTCATTTTCCTGCCTAACATCGCTCCTTTTCTTGGACTTTCCTACCCAATATTTCTCCTGTCCTGGAGCTTCATGCTGGGTTCTTGTTTTTCTCTGGTCCCCACATTCTTCTTGTCTCTTGGGTAGCATCTCTCCCTCCTCTGGTGACAATCTTTATCTCTGCTTTGCCCACACTTAGAACACCAAAGGTCACATTTTCTCAGTCTTCTGTCCTCCCATAGCCCTCCACCGTAGCAGACGCTTCTTCCCTCTCTCCAAGGTCTCAACACCCCGGTATTCAACTCCTCTGCATGCAGGGTTGTACGGAAAACCTGAATAGGCCTGATGTCTGACATGTTGCTTGCCTAAGAAAGAGATATGGGGGCCAGAAACTACAGTGGCAAACAGATGTAGCCTTCAGGTTGTCATTTATCTGATTTCCCCTGCTTCATGTATTCTAAAATGAAATTCACCTTTTAAGGAAAAAGGAGTCTTTTTCCACCTTGTATCTTGGAGCTGGTTTTCCACCCCGACGTCAGGCAGGCTCTGTAGCTCCAGCTCTGTCACTTTGTCTGACTTGGGCAGAATTCTACTTCCCCATGCTGGGTCTCTGTTTCCTCATCTGTGCATTCAGGTACGAACACTGTACCTGCCAACGTCAGCGTAGAGGCGAATTGAGATAAATATGTGTCTACAACACAGCAGGTGCTCAACCAACGGAGGCAACTAACTCCAGTGGGGTCTGAACACGTCCGTCAAGGAAAACAGCTCTTTCAAAAACGCCAGTTCCCCGATTCCCACATTCTCTTGGACCCCTGGAAGTATCAGAAATTCTGCAAAATTTGGCTAACTTTTGTTGGTGCAGGTTCAATTCTGTAGTTACATAACAAGAACGTTTATAATTAAATAATAAACTCTGCCGAGTACAGAGGGCTGGCATTCACAGATACAAAGTCAACTTCTGCCTGGAGTCTGAGTGCACCGTGTGCAATGATCCCTTTCCCAGCAAACCTTCCACAGCTTCAGGCATTGTTATCGGTGCTCTGGGGAAGTCAGACAGTCAGAAGGGGCCAGAATAAGCCGTATGTGGGGGAGAGGGTCCCGGCGACATGGAGAGGGTTCTGTGCAGCGAGGTAGATGTGAAGCTCATCCAGGATGTGAGACTCGGAGGGAGGAAGAGGGATCCACAACAGCAACCTGCTGAAAAACTAAAGTTCTAGTGATTGGATTTAATAGCAGGTCCATGCGCAGGAAAATTGTTACTTAAAGAGGGTAAGGAAAAATGATCAAGGGGTAACAAGGAAATGTCCCTGTACACGGAGCAATTATTCCATTGTCTCCAGTTTATGTAAATTAATCTTTTCCCCATTTTACTCTTGAGAACTCTGAAGTTTAGGGGTTTGATGATTTGGCTAAAATTTAATAATAATGACTTCCAAGAATCCAGTAGTTCAGTAATGTCATTTTATTTTGTCTTATTAATTTCACAAGACATTTACTAGTGACTATAGCATTACTTAAATAAGAAATAGTCCAATTTGAAAGGCGTGAAGATTATGTCACATTGTTTATCAGCAGAGGATCTGCTCAAGACAGCTTCTAAAATCCATATCTAGGGGAAAAAATCTTATGTGCGTGTACCAGCTCCCCAGGAGGAATGTGATTACTGTGTGCCACAAATATAAACTAAGAAATAAATTAAAAAATAGAAAAGTCTGAGTCCATAAAAGCCAGTATCTCTTCAAAGCAGGACAAGACTAGTGAAGTATATTTGGTTCCGAATTGTGGTAAGTCTCAAACAGATTCAAGATGAAAAGAACACCATGCAAATGGAGTAAGTTCTGATCCTTTCTAGAATTTAGCTTCTCCCGGGAAGTGAAATCTTGTTTCTGAATATTTCAAGGCCTCTGTAGCAGTTACAGCAAAGGCCATTCTTTAAACAAAATTCTACTGAAGGAAAACAGCTTTGAATCATCTTGGACATCATGGAAAGCTTTGTTTTTCTCTTCCAAAGTAAAACATTGCATCACAAAATACACAGGGAACTGGAGAAAAATACGCATCCTTTCAGATGCATGAAATAGGCCAGCAAATCTGAGAAAATAAGATCACAGTTTTAATTAAAATTTTACCAGGCTAAAAATAGAAATTGACTTCATTAACTAGCAAGACATGGTGCAGGTTACTTCCTTCCCACGCAGGCAGCTATTCCTGTGAGTGGTAGGGGACAGATTGCCCGAGGCCGTCCATCAGGCCGGTGGATAAATGAGAGTTAGATGCTTCTCCTTCACCGCCATACTATGAACTCCATTCCTTTCACTATGTTTTACTCTTAGTACTAAAAATTCAGCTCCCAAGTTTCAGATAACTTCACCTGAATACAGACTGTTCATAAAGATGCTTTTCTAGAAGTCTCTGGACCAAACCCATCAGCACATGCGACAGATGTTTCAAAATTCAGAATCTCAGATCCTGTTCCCTACCTCCTGCACTGGAATCATCGTTTAACACAATCTGCTGATTTGTGTGGATATTAGAGTTTCAGACACATTGCCCAATGTCTCATGGCCCCAGAGCACACACAAGCTTTTTTTTCTTTTTTTCTTTTATAGATAAAGGGAAATTGTGCCATTCTAAATTGGCCTGTGCATTCTTGGGGGTGAAATCTCTTTGATGGTCATAGTTGCTGTCAGGAATATGGCTTTGGAATCTCACACTCAGGTTCTCTGCCAGATCGCTTTTGCATTATCAGTGCTGAGGAAATTAAGCCCCGACAGGACGCTTTCTCTTTGGAGCCGCTGACTTTCACAGTTTTTCCTGGAGGAGGAGAGCAGATGGCCCCGGACAGAGATATTATGCCTTCTGTAGTGAGTGAAGTGGGGAGTTCTGTGTTAATTTTTTAATGTCTTTTTAATTAAAAGTGTCAAGCTACAGTCCCAGAGTTTCACCAAGAGGTCTGGATTCTTCCATTATCATCTTGGAAATGAAAACCAATTCAAGGAGCCATTTATTTTCCTTCATCTTTGTTTCTAGTTTTCCTGTTTTGGGTCTGTTTCAAGGTGAAACTCAGTTACTATTATTGGTGATCTGTCAGCTTTGCATTTGAAGTTATTTTGCAACAAAGAATGGCCACGCCACCCCGGTGTATCAGTCACCTGCTGCCATAGCAAAGCTACAGTGGTGCAAAACATCCCCGGCATCCATAGAAAGCATCTGTCTCTCATACTACATCTGCGGCTTGCTGGGGCCTGGCTCCTCCTGAAGAGCTTGGTTGGGTAGCTGCTTCCTGTGGTTCTGACCCATGAGTCTCTTGCCCATCCTTTGGTATCTGCAGACTGGGCACGCTCTCCTCATTGAGATGCAAAGGTCAAGACAGCAAACAGAGTGACACCCAGTTCCTCATTGGCTGGGCTCAGCTCAGAGCTGCCCACTACTGCTTCATTCCATTGGCCAAAAACGCCACATAACTAAACAGAGATTGGAGGGGCAGAAACTTTAGTCTGCTTCTTTGGTGAAGGTGTGAAGCCACCCGGCACAGGCTGGGCGGAGGGAGAGGTGAAGAACCGGAGCCAGGAAGGCAGTTTGCAGAACCCGTCACACTGCCTGTGTATTTCCTTCGATTTTCAGTATCCCAAAGATCTCTCTCCTGTTTCGTATAAATTCAGACATTCTGATACAACCAGTATGAGGGATATTGCATAGTTTGTTACACATATGCTAAAAAATAGATCTGCTTAATTTTTTGAGCTCAGATTTATTCCCAATCTTTTTCATGCTCATAGTTAATGTGACATTTTATATATATATATATATATATATATATATATATATATAGTCTTGCTAATTAAAAATCATTTAGGCTGCCTGATATTATAGATTTTCCCCTTTCCTGATAACATAACATTTCAAGGAGGTCAGACCATGCTGGAGAGAACTGTTGAATGTAAATAGTACTGAATAATTCAAATACCAGTCAAGAAGAATCCTCAGAGATAAATTTGAGGAGGGGACCCAGGAAACTCCTCTATGGATTGCTCATATTAAAACCTTGCTTTTCCAGCAACCCTTTCAGATTAGAAAATGATCTTTCCCTTTCTGCCTGCAGTGCCATGGTAAAATTGTTTTTTTCTGGTTTTGAGAAATATCAGGAAGACTTTACCTTAAAGATAAAGCAAGATGTTTGTCTTAGGCATTACAATTTGAAAGTCCCTTGCTCCAATATCTCCCTTCCTGCTCCTAGAATAAAGTTGTTCTTTGAGATAAAGTTTTCTTGACTATTAAGACATTTAGCATCTATCAGTATATTTTGCCTCTCTACCAATATATTCTTTCATGAGAGATGGAAAAAATTAATTTTCAAAGCATTAACCTGTAAGAAGGCAACTGTCTCCATCATCCTTCACTTTAACAATATTTTTATCTGCCCCTCATCTGAATGGACAATTGCCTTTTATAAATGAAAACCTCATTTCCAATTATGGTTTACCAAATGAGCAATTCTTCCTCTGGATGAATTTCCTCCTTTGTTAGAATCACAGATCCTGGGATTACTGTGAAAATTAAATGAATAAACATATGCAAGCTGCTCAGGAGAACATTACTAACTTTGTTTTGCTCATAGCATCTAAAAGCAAGGTTGCTTTGTTGTGTTTTCTTGGGGTTCTTTCTTTTCTTGTTGAATGAAGCTTTTTAAGACACCTAGAAAAAGAATCATGGCAAATGATATTCCTAACTAATAATTATTGAAGAAATGTAGTTATTGATTGCTCTTCTGTGCCAAAATCAGTGCCAAGAATCAGGCATGAGAATAATAATGATTTAATACTTGTCCAGAGAAGACCAACTCAATGAGAAGAGACACGCTTCTATACAAATCATAAAATGTAATATGAAGTGGATAGAACAGAAGAATATAGAGAGCAATGTGTCAGCCTTGAGGTGAGAAGAGGCACTCAGTGGGCCCTCAGCTTCAGCTTAGACATCAAGAATCTTGTCTGGGTGAATTAAGGAAATGACTCAGTAGCTACCAAGTTTAGCGTGCATCAGAATCAGCTGGAGGACGGCTGAAACACAGGTTGTTGGGCTATGTGCCGTGTCTAGAGTTTCCTGTCCTACTGATCTGGGATGAGCATACGCCTTTGCATTTCTGACAAATTCCCAGCTAGTGCTTTTGCAGCTGTTCTAGGGAATCCACTTTACGAACCACAAAGGAATGGAAAGGTAACACCATAAACACGGGAAGTTCTGGAAGGTTCATCTCCCCACAGGCACAGGAAAGCACAAAGTCAGATGTGGTAGAGAAGACCTATGTGATGTAAGATGCTTCACAATTATCTTCATGTATTCCTCCAACAGTCATGGGGATGCAGGATGGTCTGGGCTGTGCTGCTGGGCACAAATGAACCATGCAATTTGAAAATTCAGCACACAAGCACACAGATACACATGGGGTTTAACTCACTCACATGCCCTGTGTGGGTAGATGGGACCATTCTGCAGAGTCACTCAGAGACCACATGGATGCCACAGTCCACAACCCCTAGTGATAAAGTCCTCAGTTCTCTCCTCTCTTAAGACTGTTTCCAGCTGAAAGGAGCTGCGAGACCCAAGGACACAATTCACTCAATATCCAAGACTGGGCAATGTTGGAGTAAAGGCCTGGCCCAGAGGTGGAACAATTTGGAAAAGCAATTTCGACTTGAGAACTGGATTGTATTAAACTTATTTCAGCACAGATACCCTGTAGGTATCTGTCTTAGACCAGGTGGCCTCAGGAAACAGGTTGATGGTTTTTTGTTCTGGAAATTTATTAGGGCGTGCTCTCAGCATTTATGTCTGGAGGGAAGGAAGGAAGTGGGGCTGAGCAAAGGGACGGGGCTTAGAATCTGGAGAGGAGACGATTCCCATGCCTTGCAGAGCTGTGTGGCTCAGAAGCAGTGGTGTGGCCTGCGCAGTGGACATTCATCACCATGGGGCAGGATAAACAGCTCTGGAGGGGAGCAGTGGTCTGCCCGGTCGGCTTAAGGTTTGGAGAGTGACAGCGGCCCCTTCCATGGGTTTGCACTGTTCTCCTCCTTGACATGCTTCATAGCGGCTCTTGTATCAGACAAAGCATCAGCATTATTTAAAAGCTTTTTAAAGTTCATCACTTAGGCTTTACTCAGTAATCCGTATCCACCCTGAGACTTGACTTTTGCTTTTCATTCTGGACTAAAACATGATTCAGGGGCCACTGAGAAGCAGAGTCCCCCATCGTAGAGGATGAAGGTCTGTAAAACACTTCAGATGAAGCCGCACAAGACACATAGACCATAACAAGGAGACAAAGCTGGAAGGAGCCTAAACGTCATCAGGAACGCGGACACCCTGCAAAAGAGGCTGTCCATTCATCCCTGCTCATTTCAAGGCTAATTCTAAACCAGATATGCTGTCTCTCGGAGCATAGGATGTTCTCTCTGACCATTGTCTCAGTGCCCGAGGCCCAGCACAGTAACACTACAAAGAGATATTTGATTGAGTAGATGAAACTGAGCAAACGCCACAAAGGTTCAGATCTTTACTCGAGGGAATGAAGGGCTGTGCAAGCAAGACTCTCTCTGACGACGAACAGGCTGTTTTACAAGCTCAGTGACAACCTCATCACTGGAGGGCCCGGACCCAGGAGAGACGACTTCCCCTGAGCAAAGGGTATTGCAAGGACGAGTTTCTGCTCTGGCTAGTGAGTCAGATTCCAAGCCTTTCTTTCAGTTTTAAGATTCTACAGGCAGCAAGTGGCTATTCCTTGTGGAAAGAACTGCCTGGATGCATGGTGGCCACTTGCGAAGGAAGCCTTGCATTTTCCACGATTACTGAATTCCCACAGATGCCTAAAACGTCTTGAAAGAAGACTCATTTCCTTTGTATTGCTCAAAACATCAATTATTGATATTCTAATTATTGCTCTGTACTCATAGATGGCCTTTTTCTGAAAATAATGTGCTCTCCATAGTTCTTGGATTGGTAGTGATGAAGGTCTGTAGAACAAAGCTGGCCTTCTGTTTGCATGCACCCAGCACCCCCGGCTAGCTCTAAGGAGAAAAACCCTTCATACTGTAATTTGGGATAATGGGATAGGAGCAGAAATTATGGTGTAAACCCTGTGGGGTGGAAGGCTGTGATTTCTGAGTTCAGGCATCATAATTACGTTAGAGGGTTTGAAGGAAGTGTGCACTGAGTATTTGTGCATGAAGAAAGCTGACATGTATAAGAATTTTGCAAATATGGGCCTCTTAAAGCCATCCATAGATTAAAAATCCATGAGATAAAGGTGGACAATTGAGAAATCCCTCTGCTTTCTAGATGTCCTTTTTGAGGAGGAGAAAGCTACTCTCCTCCCTGAGGGTGTGTAAGGAAATGCCTTATGGAGATATTACTCATATAAGCAAAGTGACTCAAGGTCAAAGAAGAGGAATAGGGAACGGAGGTGTTGTTCATTCTGCTGGGTATTTTAAAGCAAGTGAGCGTAGCTTATGATTATAACACTTCAACATAAATGCTACTGCTTAGTCCTTTGGACTTGGGAAAACTTCTCAAGTTGCATTTCAAAGCTCTTCTTGGTATGACACTCGGCATAGGTACACTGAATGCCACATCTTCTTGATGTAACTGATGGACAGTGACGGCCCTGCCCATGAAATGTGTCACACTGAAATAGACGTGTGTCTCATCACTGTCAGCTGTGGTGAGCACTGAAGGGATTTCCGGGTGCTCCCATCACTTAATACAGAGAATGCAAAATGTGATCTGGGAACCCATGTGGTGAAGTGGGCAAGACACCAGTTTGGGAACAGGAAGATCTGGTTTGAACCATTAGGCCAGTTACGTAGTTGCATATGGAACCTCAGGTACTTTCTCTATGGAATGGGGCTGGGAGTCCCCGTTTTGAGTTGTGTCATAAGAGTGCAGAGCACTTCTCTTACTGGCTAACATGCAGATGTGCTCTGTCTTGGCTTCCTCCTTCTTTTCATGTGGGACACATTCTAGACAAGCATTGTCCACTAACAGATCAGTTTTTTTCGGACTGAAAGAGCATCAGAAAGATTCATATCACAGCCTCTGCAAGGGAGGTGACCAGGGAGTTCTCCTGAAGGACCAGGGTGCCTGAAGAAGAAAGTAGCAGAGGACCAAAAGAAACGGGGGTCATCTTGAGGAGCAGAATGACAAAGTTCACTTTCTTTAAAGAGTTTTCTCTAGAATGAGCCCTGGGTTCTCCCTGCAGGTCTTCAGTATCTCCGAATTTCCCACTTTCAGCTTTTCCAGCTGGACTTTTCACATTGGCCTGGAAGGAATGAAGCAGAGTTAGGACTATTGTCTCCCTCTGTCTGACTTTCCATCTGTCTTATTTACAGTTATTCCTGTCATAACTAGCAACCGGAAGCTGGACCCAGAGTGAAAATAGAGAGTTGGTTACACTCAGAAGAGAGGTATGTGTCCCTCCCCTTTGGAGGAGTTTCAGAGAATTGGCAATGTGACGTTAAATAAATGTTACATTCCCAGGCTGGATTCCTCAGCATCAAAACAATGCCAGTGTGCATTGGGTAACTCTTTGAGGCTGACTTTTGTATACTATGGAGAATGTTAAGTCACATCTTCTGTCCAAACTTACTGCTCTTAACTGCGTCTCTCCTGTGTGTCTCAAGCCGAGGAGCATTGATTAAAGTGATATACAATCAGAGTGGGGATCAAAGGAAGGAATAGCTAGAATCAATACCAACAAGTGTCCTAAAAATCCCCAGCAGATGCCAGGCGGAAAATCATTTCTGAATGATCCCAAAGCAACCACTTCTGCTCAGTGAAATAATGTGGAGACTACATTTCCCAAGAATGAAAGACTGGACAAAAGAATTTCTTGTTTTCCACAGAAACATGCCTAGTGGTCTGGCACTGTACAATTTAGCCACCCTAATCTGTATGGATCAATAGTTAATATCAGCTTCAAACTCAGCCTTTTTAATGTTTTGTGGCTCAGTATCCTCCATGAGTAAGTCTGTTTTTTTCTCACATTTTATAACTTGGACTGGGAATGGTTAGTAGAATCATGTTTATGAAAAATTCCTTTTGATTTGCCTTTGGAAAATTATGCAAATATAGAATGTAATAATTGGATTTATGCTACCTAGAGAGAGCTAATTGAAGAAAAAAAATTAAATGATTATGGGCCTAAGTAGATGATTTATGAGTAAAGACTGTAAATAGGGAAAGTTCTAACAGCAGAAAAATCCCTGTGCAAGTTGAGATGGGAGAAAAATGATGTGGGCTGACAGAAAAGCTTCAAGGTAAGATTAACAGGCTGAAACTGAGAAGAAAATAATTTTGTCCCTTATGACAAGTATTGAGGCATTTAGATTAATGATATACTTAGTAGTTTTATAGAGAACCTTATACACTCAATCCTAGCTGGTCTAAGAAGTAAATATGGCACTATACAAACTACTAGAGATAAGGGAGGGCAGGGGATGCTGAAATGCAATGATTAATGCTTAGGAGATCTTCAGATATGAGGTCCTCGACTACTGAGGTTAATGACAAACCCACTTTCCATGCTTTTTCTACTCCCACTCAGAATATACTGAACCATACATTAAGAATTGCGATGACTACTTCAGACCACCTATGATTTATAGGCTCACATATTCATTTAAAATCTTAGACAGCTGGGAGTAAATATTTCCATATATAAACTGTGCTTAGTGATGGGTAATGCTGCACCCACATTTAGAGGAATTATACACTGTGTAGCTCTGTTTGTGGAAATAGAGACCAATACTAGACAGGAATTGGTGGTTAGAATTAAGGTCCATCAAGTCACCTGACGCAGACCCGTGAGGCGGCCAGTGTTGTGGACAGTATTTCTGTCTACTGTCATTTAATCACAAAGCTTGCGTATATGATTTTAGGAAGCAAGGGAGTGTTGGGTATGGATGAAGCAGACTGTCAATGTGGCGAGGTGAAAGGGACAGTTATAAAATAGCAACAAATACTGTCTTTTTTTGATCAAGGCTTGAGGTGATTTATTTCAATGGAACAAATATCTCTTCCCAAGATATTTGCTTCTTAGGAATTAGCTCTGTGAAGAACGCTCTTCCAGAGATGCAGAGGTGACAAGATGAATATCGCCAGGCTCCCACAATCTAGTGAAAAAGATACAAATTGACACTAAAAATGATTCTGGCTAGAACATGGGTATAGAAGGAGCTATACACATGTGGAAATTAAGAATGAAAAGATGACATGAAAGTAGAGGAACGGTTATTAGCAAAGGGGCAGGGACTGGGAGAGGGGTCAGGGCAGAGCGGGTAGTGGAAAGGGCAAAGATCATCATAGCATAGCGTGTGCGCGCACAGAAATGTCACAACGAAACTCTTTAATCTGTACAGATAGTGAGTTGTAATCATAGTAAAAGTTAAAAGAATAAAAAGGAGAGTTTCAATATGTGGAGGGAGAGGAGAAGAAATTCACATGAAATGAGATATTTAGAATTAATCTTTAAATATCTCAGGTAGTAAAGGATGGCAAGCAAAAAGAGATTTATGAGGAGTTTTTTTCCGAAATTGCTTAGAAGGATAAATGGAACTGCTTCAGCTTAGCAATTACCATGTGAGAAATATGCTTTTACAAATTATTCTTGCTTGTTTATCAGTACAGGTAGGAGACACAAATGCATAAGTTTATATAATGAATGCAAGATTTTTATCTTAGACTCATAGATAGTTTTAAGGATATGACTGTAAACATATGTATGGAGATTTGGGGGCCAAAAAGAGCTAATTTTTGAGATCCACATCTCCTGTTTTCTAGCTGCATAACTTTGGACATTTATCATCTCTAAATCTCACTTCTCTTATCTGTGACATGGAGTTAGTCGTGAGGTGTGTGAAATACTTACATACAATGCATAAAAAGAATAATTGGGTAAAATTTGGAGTGATAAGACCAGGACTGGAATATCAAGAGTGATATGCTGGTAAAGGTTCATCAATTGACTCTTTGGTGGAGAAAATTCCTGATTCACAGTGGTCTTCAATTTTTGCATACAGATACCACCACGGTTCATTTTAGGCCAACACCATGATGTCACTGAGCACAGAGTTAGAGATGGATGTGCAGAATGGCTCTCATTCACAGGTGCACACCGGGCTCGACAAACCACTGGGTGTCACTGTTTCAATATAGCGGCATTTAAACTTAAATGAGTCCAGTGGGAAATAAACTGTGGACCACTGAGATTGTCATTTCTGGGTCATTATAATAGAGTGTACACTCATAGGATGTCAACTCTCCCCAGAAGAGCCTAGGAGGATGTGTTAGCCCAGGCACCCTGGGAAAGAAGACTTTCCTTCCCTCTGGGGTTGTGAGCAGGTAGACGTGGGCTCTAACCTACAAAGCTGCACGGGCCACTCTAGAAGGTATGGCCAAGCTGGTCTTGGTTTGCAGTGGTAGGAGACTGTGATAGTTGATTTTTGAGCACTCAGAATGGTTTACATTCGTGGGCTTTTATGAGCACAGAATTCCCTGAATCAGCTTGAAGTTATTGTATTTCCTCTTTCTACTGTAGTAAATTACAACACAAAAGTTATAGCTGGCTGACAGCTGTGAGATGAGTTAGAGAAGCTAGGGTCCTCTTTTTATAGTGGGAGTAGCTCTGCCTGCTGAAATCCTCTACACTGAATGGAATACTCAGTGACCGAGTCCATACTAACCCATCTGCAAGAGAAAAGGTTGCTCTCTTCCCTGAAAACCAAGCAAGATCCATGATCTTGTTTACTTCTCAAGATGCCAGCGGTCCAAAAAGATGAAAAACTATTTGTGTGTGTATTGCATACCTTGTGCTTATTTGTACTTTACTAGTTTTTTTAAGGTGGCAGTGTTATGGTACTTATCGTTACTATGAATCGTCTCAAATTCCTCTTCGTAAAAAGGTTATAAACAATGCGCAAAAGTGAATAAGTAGTGCTGAGTTAATTAACAGTACTGATTAGTTGTCTTAAAGTTGCCTGCTAGTCTTGCAGAAATTAATCTCAGCTTTACGGGATCCAGAAATTCCACTCCTAGCTGGGTACTTGAGAGAACAGAAAACATATGTTCAAATGAAAACCTGCCAATAAACATCCTTAGCTGCATTTCTCATTACAGCCCCAAAGTGGGAACAACTTTATGTCCATCAGGGGCGAAGTGTGTACTTTAAAGTGCTAAGTGTTATTGTGGTTAGCATAACAAAGATAGAATTGATGTCTCAATAAAAATTTCATGTGAACTTTAAAAACAAGAATGAAAAAAACCTACATTTTATGAAAGCATGATAAAAGAAGCATAGGAACCAAATGAAAGAGCTTCCAGTGATCAAACCGGAATAATTCAAAGAGAAAAAATATTTGATTATATTAAATTGTATATTGGGTTATAACCCAAAATATAAAATAAATATCTTTAAAGCCAAGATAATACCCAAAATGATTGAATTTAGTGTGAATAAATGTATCTAAAGTATGGAAAGACTTCTATATAATTTAGATGGATATGCTATCCTCAAGAAGATAGCGTAATTTCTTTTAAGTCTAAAAACGTTCCCATTAGCATGTATTTGCAGGATGTAGTGATTGCATTTCTTTTTTAAGTTAATTTTAAAGATAATAAAACAACAATAAAATGAATCTAGACAGTGATAAGACCATAAAAAAATCTACAATAGTTGCTTTATTGCATATTGTTGTCCTCTAAATAGTTGCTCAGACTACTGGCTTTAGTCTTGCAAAATAAATCAAATAATACAGCTCTAAATCAGCTCATGGGAGGGGTGGGGTGTGTTTCTCTCCCCAGCCCATGCATTGGCTGCTCACAGGTGGAGTCTTAGCATCCTTCCTGGTCCTGCCTGGTCTGTGCTCCAGTGATTACATTTCTTGTGGGGACTTGGTACATGTACATAACACAGCTTCATTTTTTTTACTTCACTTCCCCCTCCCTCTGTCTCTTGGTCTCCTTCCCACTTGCAAGAGATCTTTTCCCCTGTTTCCTAGTATCTATCTTTGATTTTACTCCCAAATTATTTATATTTTGGTCTCACATAAGAGAGACCATGCAATACTTAAGCCGTGTCTGATTTGTTTCACTTAACATTGTGGTCTCAGGGTGTATCCATTTTCCTACAAATGATTGAAATTTATCCTAGAATAAATTTCTGATTCCTAAGATCTGGGTTGTATATAATGATTCCCTTGCAATGACTGCAGTACAGAAAAGAGGGGAAAATAGTCACTTTACAATGGAGAAATGTGACAAACACTACTCCAGCCAAATGACTACAGTCAGTGTCAGCAATGACATCCTGTTGATAGTGTGTGTCACCGGTATGATGTAATGAAAGTGGTACTTCCCCTCTAAAATCTCTGTCTCCAAAGCCCATAAGTCTACTCTAATTGTGAGAAAAGCATCAGACTGGTCCCAATAGAAGAACATCATTCAGGGAAGCTGCCCAGCATTCTTTAAGTGTCAAGGTCATTAAGTACAGGAAACCCGGAGAGACTGTCACAGCCTAAGGAGATGGGTGAAGGAGATGTGGAAACTGAGGCATTGTGGCATCATGCTGACAGAAAAACTTAAAAACTAAAACAATGAAAAATGTGCAAACTAAGTAAATATGAACAAATCATGGATACTGGTTATTGGCAATTCATCAATATCAGTTCATTAACTGTAAAAAAACCACCATAATAATATAGGATGCTAATAGCAGAAAAATTGAGTGTAGGGCTTAGGGGAGCCGTTTCTACTACCTTTTCAATTTTTCTGTAATTCAAACATTACTCCAAAATAGTCTATTTCAAAAATTTCACATTAACATTTAAAAGACAAATTAGCTTTACTTGAGATATGAATATATTAATTATAGAAATTAATCAGTGTAAGATCATATGGATTGAGCTCTAAGCAGTGATTTATTTTTTACTGTATCTTTGATAAAAAGAACAAAAAATACTCATTTGGTTCTGAATTGCTTTCAGCTTGATCTCCCAAGACTTTAGCCACTCTTTTAAGGCCACCAAACTGGAAACACAAATCTTATGCTCTCAATATCATTTTAAGTGGGGTGATCCATACAGACCCAAGCAGTGGTCACTGATACACGAAAAATATTCCAGCATGCTTATATCGGAGCACAGCCAGGAACCAACCCAGCCAAGCTCCTGACCCAGACTCAATTCTACCATCACAGCAACCATGTCTGTATTACAGGTCAGTGAGGTAGCTCTGCCATGTGCTCCAGGATTAGCTGCATAAGACAGGGTTTCGGAACTGCTGATCAAATCAGAGCACGGACCAGATAAAGGGGGAGAAAGGAGCTGTGTCATTCAAGAGCCACTGTAGCTTTTGAAAGCTACAAAGCCAGCCTGAACATCAGTTTGCCTCTATGAAGAGAGAATAGGGAAAAATGAATTAGGACTGAGAGAAACAAATGTGGATTTATCTCCCCTCTAACACTGAGTAGTAGTGTTTCTATTTTCCTAATTGGCTACATAGCTTCTTTGGAGAACCCAAAGTTACTTTATTTCGATAAGTAATGATTCTGGCAGGTGAAGAATTAGATGTATATTTCCTTTCCCAGCTTGGAACAGCTGGTGAGATGCTTAACAATTCATTCTTATTTCAAACAAGTATTGGACATTTTTACGAAGAAATTTCAGTGAGAAATGCTGATAATATTTCTTAAAAACATATTTATCTTCAAACATTGAGACTACTTTTTTTCCTTTATGTAGAACATACTTTATGAAAGCTATCTTGTTTTACATTCTCATTTAGTTTGATATTTTCAAGAAAAGCTATTATTCTATGTCCACTTTCGGAATGTATATTTCTTGACTCACTTAGCTGGATGAAATTTGTATTTTCCATGCCTAATCTTAGTGATTAAGGCCTTTTAATTTTCCCAAATAATTTTTTTTTGTCTATGCAGTTCAGGCTGGCCTTGAACTCACAATGGTCCACCCCCACCAGCCTCCCAAGTACTGGGATTATAGGTGCTGCCACATCTGGCTCCAAAGATAATTTTTATAATACTGCTTCATATATCAAATTTAGATCTTATTTATTGATTCACCAGTATGGAAAATAAAGATGAAATTCATATAGTCCTGGCTTTCATACATAAGTATAGCTAAGTGCATTTCCTGGAGAGCACACTCGGGAATAAAATTTTTCTTTGAGGCTTATTGCCACTTTTCTGATAGTAGAAGCCATTCACACTTTAGTAAACATTTTCAGTTTCATTTTCAGTACCTACTTTCTTAGGTCATTGCTCCTGTCCTATAGCTTCTGTGAGTAATGGCTGCTAAAGATTCACATCCTGCTCAGGAGGTGACAGGCCACCTCCGTGCCTGGGTGGCTTCCATGCAGTGACTGACACTGCATGTGGCAATGGGCACATTATCATGAGGTCATTCTTCCTACTGCAATAACGTACACTCCACGAAGTGGCCTCGTGGAGTGGTGGGACAGACTCTTGGGCTGCCTCCTTGGGGATAACACCATATTTCCGGTGTGTATCTTAAAGCAGTGGCTGGTACACAGTTTGGCTAGATAGTAAACACGGAGCAGAACTGAGAGGTAAGCAGGTGTGGCTGTCTCTCACTGACATTCTCAGTGTCCTCTAAAGTGACTGTGCATCCATATTAGTATATTTAGGCTCTGTGGATGTCAGAATGCAGGCACTGTGGCCAGCAGCCTAAGAATCCCACTGAATATAAATCTATGACTTCCACTGGTCATTAGGTTTTTTAGCACATCAGGGCAGTCATCAAAGACTTGTCACCATAAAGGCCTGGCTACTGACCCTGAGGTTTTTGGAGAAGTAGGAATATGTTCAGCTCTACATGGGCTAATGAAGCAGCAACAAGTGCTTTGATGGATGGTCATTTTAATGTGAGGAAGGGTATGACTGTGACCTGATCAAGGGGTCTAAACTGGGGATCAGCCTTTTCAGGAACAAGGGGGACTACAGGCAAGGCACCCCCAACAATACTATTAGGGAGTAAGAGATCTGATGCTGAAGGAGATGATGAGTATCAGTTATGATCTTGGAATCAACTACCGGACAGGCGTATGTAAGTTCCCACTAGTATGTTCTTATGTCCAGTCAGAATTCTGGAAGAACTCTACTGGAAGGAGCAAATTTAATACTGGGTTCAAGTGGTTCTGAGTAGACCAAAGCATAGACTTGTTGGGGACCACAAATTCACAGTGACTAGTTTTGTGTATTTCCCTTTGGGATGAAAGGAAGGATTGGGATTGTTGATACCACCCATTCGGGATTTCCCATTGACTCTTCCAAGCATAAGATCATCTACGTTTTCTTAAATCATCTCAGGATCATACTTGGGTCAAGATACTTCAAACCTAGTATTATCTATGCCCTCTGGAGTTGGAGTCTTTGTGTGAATTGTAATCCTTGGCTAGTCCCTGCTGTCACCGTATACAGCTAATCAACAGTGGCTGCTTTGGGAGTGGAGGAAGTTGGATCCAGAGACATTGATTTCCCCGCCATTGTTGGACTATGATACTTGTCTCTGCTTTTTATTTTTCTAGTGACGTTCTTGAGCCTGACCATGGGGACTGTCGGTTGGTTCCTGATGTAGACTGTAGAGGACACTGGTGATATCCCAGCTAGATCACCCGTCAGGATGACTCACCCCCCTCTCTCATAAATGGTGGCTCCTAACGGCTCCCAGCTGTCCCATTACTGAGCCTGGATGAATGGCCTTCTCCCCCCCGGACCTTCCATCATTCCTTTCTGCCTTGAGTTAGCTGACTGGAGACTGAGTCCTCCAGAAAACTGTGAGCCAAAGTAAACTCCCCTCCTTTAAGACGTGGGATTTGGGGATTTTGTCCCAGTGACAGGAAAGTTACTAATGCATCCACTTTCAAAAAGTGTTTTCATAGGAAACCCTGTGTTAGACTGTTTCCAGGGAATTAAAAATAAGACACACCGCAACAAATCCAGTAATGCATAAAAAAATAATAATGCATAAAAATATTCGTAAGATATCCACAGTTCTTACTTACCATGTTCACCACATAGTTCTTACCTTACAGTGCTTACTGCTGATATCATACAGGGGCTCCACATTTATTGAAATACTTATAAACATAGTTAAGACAGTTATACTGCTAATTTCCCTTAGTTCATTGAAAAGAAAAGTTTGTTCTAATTTACACAATTTTTCATGCTTATATCTTGAATTCTGAGTAACTGCTTTGAAGATAACAATATGAGATGTATGAACTATTGTGATTCTCCTATTACTTTTCTTTGAAATTTTATTTTTTCTTATCCATAAAATAAAATAAGATGTGCTACTTATGGAATCCTAACAAGGAGATGATTCCAGCCTTAAGACTTCAGTAAATCTACAGCCAGTTTTAACCTGTTATGGATTATAAACCGGTGGTTAATGTAACACCAGCTGAATTAAATCAATGTGGTGCTGAGGGCGCATGGCCCACCGGAGGAAAGTTGCCAGCACAAAGGGAGGTGTGCAGAGGAAGAATGGGGTGTCTTGGGCTCTCCTAAGTGTCCTACGTGTTTTGGAGCCATTGGTTCTCCTGGAGGAGCTTGTCATGCTGGCTCCCTGATATGAATTGGGCCATTTTCATCGGGGCAGCTCAGGACCTTGTTACTGAGAATGGCTGTGGTTCACTTTGGGGGAGCTCTGATCCTTACATGGAGCATTGTTTCCTGGCTCCAGAGGGGAAGGTGTGTGCTGTTCAGTCTCCAGGAGAAGCTTGTCATACTGGCTTCCTGACATGTACATCAACTGTTGTCATTGTTGGAGGTGCTTGGGACCTTGTCATCGCTGAGGATAGCTGTGGTACTTTTACATAAGCCCTGGTCCTTATTTTGAGCATCACTTCTTGGCTCCAGCGTAGAACCCTGAACCTACTGGCACAGATCCTTCACCTGCTGCCACAGACTTTTGAGCTTCCACCACTGACCTTGGGGCCTTCCCAGCACCGATCTCTAAACAGACTTGCATGAGTCATTGTCATGGGCTCTAGGCCTCCAGTTGAACTCATACGGGGTCGTTGTCATGGGCTATATGGCTTCATCCAGACTCATGCAGGACACTGCTGTGGGACCCAGGCCCTTGGCTGGATTTTCTAGGTCTTTTAGTGTTGTGGACAGATTTCCTGCACTTTCTTGTATTTAACTCTGGGTGACCATCATAAAATAATATTATAAATTCTGTGTGCTATGTGTAATTGTTCTCCCTGCAACTCCTGACTGAAACAGATATTCTCAGGCTGTCTAAAGCTCTGTGCTTAATGGATTCATGGGGTGTGTTATGAGGATACATATTAATCTCCAATTGTTCTAACAGATATGAATTCACTGTAGCTTTGGGATGTAAAAGATGTCTGTTTGTTTTCTTTACCTCAAATTAAATGTAGGTCTGAATTCTTATTGATTAGGGCATAAAGTAACTCCATGTCTCATTTGTTGTGGAGGGGAGGGGAAGCCACAGAGAGTTAGATGGGAGGTAATTTCTACATTTGAGTGATCTAATGGTCCGAGAAAGTACAAGCAGCTCCAGAAATAGGGTCCTTATTTCACTGTGCCTGGGAAGAGGAATGCTTTATAGCTGTTGTCCCTTCTTTGCATGGTGCAGAATAAGGAAAAACTTCTTCTCTTGGCACTTTAGGGGCTTAATATCCCAGTAAGGAAAATAAGACTCATACCTATGAATAGCCATAAGCACCAGGGTAATTACTTGGATAATACAGAATATAGGGGCTTTAGGCAACATAGTAGCCTTCAACATGAGCATCTTGGATGGGGGTGGACAAGTCAGCTGTGGAGTAAAGAAAACGCTGGCACTGTTGAGGCAGGATGGCCTGAGACATGGTTTGCACACCTCAGATGAGTAAGGGGCATGGTGCCAAGTATGCAGGAGACTTTCTGTTCTTGCAGGACACAGTCTGGGCTTCCTTGCTTCAGGAGTTCTTTTGCATGTCCAGCACCACACCAGCAAACAGACTTTTTCAGGCCCTCAGAAGCAAATAGCTTCTTTCCCGGTCTGTTATTCTTTCATGAGGGATGTGGAAGTTCCTTGAAGGAGTATGAGAGAGGCAGGTGCTGGGAGATGAAAGAGCCCAGGGATCGAGGGGGGCTAGTTTCTAAGATCTTGGGGTTCTGAGTATTTACTTCTGGCCACGAAGACGTGTGCTGTGTATGCATCCGGGGTCTGGAGGAAGCATAGCTGCAGGATGCAGCAGTCTGGGATGATGTTGGCGACATTGCAGGGAGCACCTCTGATCCCGCCCTCCTTCCCCAGACCCTGTTCCTAGGTGTGAGAAACAGCACCTCCAAACTTCTTGTGCACACCTGCAAAGACCTGAGTCCTTCCTTTCAAATGTCTAACCCAGATCCTTCAATATGAGGCAGGGGCTACTTTTGCTGACAAAGCAGCCATGACCTGTCACATCCATTTAATCATAATTTTACCACTTTTTCACCAAGAAGTACTGGAACTGGTTGTGTATATGTCCAACTGCTAAATGATCACCACCAAACCAGAAAGATCATTACCTGCTTATGAAAGGGAGAGAGGAATGAATATAGAAGTTCTCAGAACCATAAAACAAAAGCGCACTTTAAATGGCACCCTGCAGATTATTCATGAAAAGCTTCAGAAACCAAGAGGATTTTAGACACAAACGGAGACTTGAGGGGCAGCTCAGCTGTATTCTTTCCATCTGTGTCAACCTCCATCTCCATTTATAAAGTGGAAAAATTGTAAAAAGAGACAAATGCGAGGAAGAGTGTCAGGCCATCATCAGTTCAGCCTTGATTTTAAGACTCCAAAGAGAATCACTAAAACCTAAGCCATCCTGTCATGTGGGTAGAGAAATTTCAGAAAATCAAAACTCTATTTGAAGAAATTAGCCTTGGGGATTCAAAGTCAGGGAGATAAGCTTCCTCACAGCTGCAAGAATGGCTTATGATTAGGATTTTGTGACTGTGGCCGGTGCACCAAGGAGCACTTGATCAGATGCTCACAGCCCCAAGGGAGGGGACCTGGTTCCGTAATTTCTACTTTTATTAGAAATAACAGGGAGATCTTGAAGTGAGTGCCATCTTCCCTAGAATACCTGGGAGTGAGTTTGTCTCCTTGGTACCAGTTACTGACACACCTAGAACCGCCAGGGTGACTTGTAGAAGTCCTAACACTGCACCCTACGCCTATTAATCACGGGCCTGGGGTCCAAGGCATGAGGCCAGAACTGCTCAGAGGTGAGGCCAGATGTGGGATCAGGTACTAACTCGTCTCCTTCACTCTTTTGTATCTGCCCCCTGGAATGGAAGCTTGAACTTATACTAACTTTCCAAGAGAAATTTTTTGGCAGGTACCAATATTATTATTATTTTTTAAATAATAAGAGAAAAAACAGAAAGATAGAGTATGACACTGGGAGAGTGTAGGTGGGGACTCTACTTTCTGCTTCATTTTGCTGTGAAAACTGCCCTAAAAAAACTATCAAGTGGTGTTTTTTTTTATCCTGAAAACAAAATAAGAAAGAAAGAAGGAAAAAAGAAAAAAGAAAGGAGAAGAAAGAAGGAAGAAAGATGGTTACAAAATAGATAGGTTTCTAATATTGATCTCAGAAAATGCTAGATGCACGCCTCGAAGCGACCTGGGTGGGCGTTTGTCAGCCCGGAGCTGGAGCTTCCCCTTTACACTTACTTGTGTCCCTGTTAGGGACATCACTGGTGCACTTAAAGTACATGCAGTGCGCATTCAAGTCTGTACCTGCACCCAAGGGTCAGAACATTTGAATATGGAAACTTGAACTTCGTGTTTCGTGTGGGTTTTTTTTTTCTTTGCTGTGTTAGATGAATGAAGAAAGTTTTTCTCTTCACATTCAAAGAAAGTTGAAACTTTGTGCCTTTTCTGCTCTCCAGGAAAGAAGGAACCCAGATTTCCTGTGGTTGTGGAAAGGTCCACTTTTTTATTTATGTGGTTGTTGGCACGAAACTTTATTCTTTACCTAACACCTTTAGAGTAACCTCATCTATCTAAAATTCTCTTTAATCCCATTTTCTGCATGATCTAACTAGATGATTAGCTGATCCTACCATTATGATACCTGTTTTATTTGTGAAGGGTTGAACCTTTTGGGGAAGGTATTCTTTGTAATTTAGAAGTTGAAGAGATGCTTAAGAGTTACTGAATATAGAAAAACAAAATGTGTGACTGATTTAATTCTCAGCAGTGAATAAATGGTTGTATTGTTGTTTTCATTTAAATATATAATCTAGCATTAAAACTGTGGGGAATTAAACAGTCTTTTTCACCTCTAATTATTGGAGATTATAAGTGTTAACTAAAACCATTGATATAAGTGGTAACCATAGCTTATAAATATAAAATAATTGGCTCAATTAGCCAAATTAATTACAAATATTATTCTAAATGGTTAAATATTAAAATCATTTTAATTAAAATGAAAGTCATGAAACATTTTGAGAAAAATATATAAAATGATTTTTTTCTGATGGCAAGTTTTCATAACTATAAAATCAATTGTAGTTTATAACTGATTATAATTATATATATTAATAGATTATAGTATATTAATAAAAATTAATAGGAAAATTGGTAAGGTGATTGAATATAAGATAAATATATAAAAGCAGTAGACTTTCTCTGAAATAATGCAATTCATAAATAAAATAGAAATATGTTCCATTCAAAATTAAAAAACTTGAATTTTAGCATCAAAAACAAAAAGAATTTAAATTTTAGGATATTGTTTGTACTCTGTCTAAAAAAATGGTAAGAAACTAAGGTATTAGGAATGAATAAGAAAAATGCTTTAAAACAGAAACAAAAAAATCTACTGAAGATAGAGTAGCTAAAACTCTTGAAGACAATGGTGTAGACAGACTATGAACAAACCCCCACTGCACAGGAACTATCACAAAGAACAACTGAGATCACATCTTACTAAAAAACTTTTGCACAGCAAGAGAAACCACCAACAGAGTGAAGAGATGACCCACAATGTGCATGAATAAAAGTCTTTAGAACATAGAATGAGCCGGGTCTGTAGCCACCGTCACTGACGATGGAGACCAGGGTGTGTTGTCCAAAAGCACAGCATGTCAGCACTCCAGCGGCGGCGGCAGTCGCGTGACTCTCTCCTTCCCCTGCCCTTACCCACTAATACCGCTGGTCACGAAATGCTGGAAGAGTCTCCTGACCTTCGCTGGAAGTGAATGACAAAGGCCTCTGTGAGAGGCAGGCTCCCCACAGCATTCCCTCCACCAGCTTCCACACTCCCCACAGCACAGAGGAGGAAAGGCCACCCCTGCCTCTGGAGACCAAGTACACAGAGCAGACCCAGCACCCTGGCCTCGTCAGCGAGCCCCAGGGTAACTAACGTCCCTGGGTCATTGCCGCCCGTCCTCCCGGAAGGTTTCTTCATGACTACTCACTCACCTTTTCCAAATCTGCTATGAAATACGGTTTCTTTGGGTCCCCATTTCTTTAGAAAGTTTCTCCTGTTACATAAAACACATTAAATAAATTTGCATGCTTTTCCCTTAATAATTTGCTATTACTGTTGTTGGACTTGATGTTTTTATAGGGCTCAGTGATGAAACTAGAATGGGTAAGGAAAAGATACTTTTTCTATACTGGGCATAATTTTATATAGAGAGATATATAAATGAAATAATGAAATACATATGAAAATCACCACATATTAATGAGTATACTCTGATTCTATTTTATTAATAGTCCTATGGGTAGGTATATATAAGTGCATAAATTTGATGAGGAGTGTGGTTTAAAAGACTACACAAGCCTAGTTACCATGTGTGCATGTGTGTTTGCATTTGTGTGTGCATGTGTGTATATCTGTGTGCATGTGCATGCATGTGTGCGTATGTGTGCATGCGTGTGCATGTGTGCGTGCACATGTGTACATTGTGCATACATTGTGTGTACACATGTGCGTTGAAGATGGAAGCAGTCAGCAGATCTGTTTATCTGTCCTTTTTTGTTGTTTTAACTTTTCTTTGTCTTTTTCTAGTTTTACATATTGTAACTTTTATGGTTTTTAATAAGACTATATTACTCTGAGTATTTGAAAAGCATTGAATACTAGAAATTTATGCTAATATCCCAATTTCCCAGGTTCTGTTAAAATGATAAATATTTACTAAAGACTGAATTATAAATTAGTATGAAACATAAAAATTGACTATATCCAGAACCACCCTAACTATCCCCTGTGTAACTCAGGAACTGTGTAATACAAGATTTTGGTACACAAACCTATAACACATTGTGCACATAAAGTTTACAAATGATAAGGAAAGAGCAACACAGGAAGCCCTCTTTCTGAGCATGTGTATACTGTTCTACTACAACATCAAAACCCTGGGGCTGAAGGGGTGAAGGCAGAATTTGAAGTGTTCCTTCTAGTCTGCAGCATTTACTCCATGCTAGTTTAATATTAAGTTTATAAGCCATTATCATGCAATTGGACTATCCTTTATCCTTAAGGATAGTCCAATTGCATTTGTGGTAGACTTCAGGGTCTAAGGCTGACCCTAGAGTTACATCCTTTTGATAACTTTACAGTACCATTATTCAGTGAGACCTCCAAGCGTAAATCAGCTCACTTATCGGGTCAGGGAATTAAAGCCCTATTTACACAAAGGGCAGCCACTCAGAGGCTTCAAGTCATTTATCCAAAGACACATAGCTCGTGAGCAGGATGCAGGAATTTGCATCCTCGCCTGCCGGAAAGCTAAGCCCAGGCTGTGAAGTTCTCCCCACCTCGGACCTACAGCAGAGACCAGAGAAATCTGGTGAGGCAATTCATAACTGCCACCCAGCAGGGCAGAGAACCGACCACGAGAGAGGCAGCCAGGGCAGAGGCTGGCACTTGTATTTCCAGGGCGAGTGGCCTGGGAGAAGGTGCTCATGCAGGGCAGGTGTGTGTGGGGGGTGAAAGGTAGTGAACTTGACCCAGGGAAATCGAACTGGCGTGGAAGTGAGAATTGCTGTGGCCGCCAACCAGTAATTTGTATTTCATCCCACCTGTATTTCTTGTCCAAAGGGAGTAAAAAGGCCTTGACACACAGGAGTAGGAGGCAGAAGAAAGGAAGGGCTGGTGGGAGTTTTGGCTAAGCTTGGTTTCCTTCCTGGCCTCACCCACCTTCTCCCACTCTTCCTGTCTGCAGCCAGCAGCTGCCCGGGAGTGGACAGCTGGGTTTTGGCTGTGCAGGACACTGGCTGCACCAGGGTGGCTCCTGGGAATTCTGGGGCTGAGTTTTCCAGGGAACAGTCGTCTGTCTCCTCCTTGTCATCTTGTTGACTTGCGTGTCAGCAGCAAAAAACCAGTGAAGTGAACGAGGAGGTAGCAAGGTGGCCAGAGTCTTCTCTTCCTTTGTCTTACAGGACCCGGATGTTTGTAACTGCGAGTCTCTGATTTTGCAGACACCTCTTCAGTGTCCAGAAATTCAAATCTATTCTGATGCTAACTCTCCCAAGTGACTGCAGATGCCACAGGTTTATGGGCTCGGTCCACAGCCTGACCGTGCCACCGATGACTATGCTGTGCACTGTCACCAGGTCGCCGGCATTCCTGTCTGATGTGACTGATTCAGAGAGTCCCATCAGCCCCCTTCAGGTCTGATAATTCCCTGAACAACCCACACCATTCAGGAAAGTGCTTTCCTCACTGTAGGAGACTTTTAAAATAAAGGCTCTAACTCCAGGCTTTAACACCAAACAGTAGGGAGAAACACAGGATCAAGTATGGGGAGCCTGAAATCTCATACCCTTTCTGGAAACCTCCCCTTTAGCACCTCAGTGTGATCACTAACTGGGAAGCTCACCGGTTAGTGTTTTCTACAGAGGCGTCATTACACACATGTGCTTGATTAAATTACTGGCTATTGGTGACTGACCTCAGCTCCTCTCCTCTCGTGGGGAGATTTGGGCTTGGGACTGAAGGCTCTGGCCCTCTAATCTTGTTTTGTCACTCTGGAGCCAGTGCCCATCCCGTAGCTATCTACAGGCCCTCATGAGTCACTTTATTAGCATAACCTCAGATAGAGTTGAAAGGTGTGTGTTATGAAAAACAAAAGGTGCCCCTATCATTCCGGAAATTCCAAGACTTTTTAGAGCTCTGTGCCTGGAACTGGAGACAAAGACAACACAAAGATAAAGTAAACAGTTCCTATTACACCCTGGTGACACAGTTCTATGTTGAAAGGAACTCTGTGGAAGGGAAGAGATTAACATTTCTTGGTTGCATTAGTATAAGTTAGTTACTGGTCTCAATATGGCAGTCATCTAATACTGTCCTCACCACACCCTCAAGCCCAGGAGTTACTGTTCCCACTGAAGGCCTGTCACGGCAAAGAAAAGGCTAACACCCCATGCACCCTTTTTCTAGGCCTGCCATCACAAACTCCCTCCAACTGGCAGTTTAAACAACACATATTACTCCCAGAGTTTTGAAGGCTAAAAGCCTAAAATTAAGGTAAAGTCTCCGTGGATGTCTCCTAAGGGTTGCAGAACAAGGTTCTCTTCAGGGCCCCTCCCCATGGCTTGTCCATAACCCTCTTACACATTTCTGGACATCATAAGCTTCCCTGTGCCCAAATCCCTCCTTTTTATAGGGACAGAAGTCTAAGGCCCACCCACATGTCCCACTTTAATAATTAGACCCCTCTGTGTGTCTAACTGGGCTCACATTCTGAGGTACTGGGGGTCAGGTCATTAATATCGGAATGGAGTCAACATCTAATACCCACCTGGTAGTTTAGCTTCTTAATCCAAGATGAACATTCTTTCCGAGTCCACTGCTAACACTTTCTGTGTAAATAATTTGTGTGGAGATGCAGACGGGAAGGTGATGAACTGGGAGAAAGGGAAGAGAGAGGAATGAGTGTCCACACTCTCAGACTGGAGAGTGGCCCAGGAATGGGGTTACCCTGAAGGTTGGCCCCACCTAGAAACCTAACAAAAGGCCACCACAAAGGATTTTAAAATAATTCTAACACCCTGAGTTGGTGCCAGTTAAGTATCCAGTCTTCAAGTTGAGTAGATATTCCCCCTCCTGAAGCCTGTGGAGTGAAACAAATGCCCAGGGCAAGAGGCACTTGTGAAGCCTAATTGCAGTGTGTCAGCTGGACCTGGCTGAAACTGCTTGGCAGGTTAGTCAGGGACTGGGGAGCTGTGTGGGCCTGCCAAGTGGCCCACCCTAGATGTGGGAGATGCCAACCCATAGGCTTGTTGCCTTGGTGGAAGGAAAAGGAAGCAGAAGGGAGTTTCCTCACTTTCTTCAGAGGAGCCCTGGAGTCTTACCATCACCTTCTGAAACTGGTCTCCAATTCCTCCTTGGATTCTTCATCTCTGAACCCACTGGTGGCCACTGGGACTCCTCCGACTCTCCTGTGTAGTTGCTGTACATTTCATATTAAATCGAACCCACTAGGGAACCCTAATTTACACAGGAAGCTTCTGACTTGGCAATGTGGAGCTGACACGGACAGGCATGCCCTGTGTTACTCACTGGTCCTCAGACATTCATAAGTGGTTTCCTAGCTATGACGCTATGACATTTTGAGAAAGAAATTTAATATGTGATAGGGCTAAAGCATGACTCAGGAAGATGGTGACACCTTCCTTACAAGTATTTTGAACACTGTAATTTCCAACTGAGTTAATAGGAGGCTAACCAAGGTGGCTTCATTTCTTAAAGTGGTTCATTTCTGCAACAGCCTTCACAATAACTACAGCCATGGATACTGGAAAATGTAAGAATTAACTCTTCTAAATATATGTCCGTTCTTATCACAAGTTATTTCAATATGCTATTTAACATGAGGAAAAAGAAAAAAAACTATATTCAGAGAATCAGTACAATGTTGTTTACAAAGGAAAAGAAAGAACTGTGGAAATAAACCCAAGAGAAAGCCTTGTATCTCTGACTATCTAAAAATGTAAAAAGGCAAAACTCAATTCAGGTTTGTGCACTTATTATGTCCCTCACACTAGGCTGCAGATCGCAATCTGTGAGTGTACAGAATGAGGGAGAAAACATACATTTGTATTTCAGTGTCTGTTCCTGTCAGAAGTACCCTTCCAAGGTACATTCAACTTTAATGTGTCGGGGGAGGAAGGTGGTCGACGAGTTGTTTATGTGACTGTTTTGTATGCAGGACAAGGTTATGCCCTAGTGGAGAGCATCAGCCAACCAGGAACTGTTACAGGCAGCAGTGTTAGTTAGAAATATAGACAGTAGACAGGGCTGGGCCCTTGAAGGAACCAGCGCAGAAGACCAGGTATCTTGCAACCTTGGAGGAGACAGGAGGAGACAGACCCCTCCTGCTGGGGGTTAGACCTTAAGATAAAAGGCGAAACAAATGCAACCTTGCCCAAAGTATAAATATCAGGGATTGGTATTCTAAATAGGTATGGATCACCTTGAGGAAGCCAGGAGCCACCATCCCATCCCTCTGCAGAAAGAGTCATTGCTCTTTAAGCATGCCTGCTTGCTATGTGATTTGCTTCCCCATTTGTCCCTGATTTAATCAATTTTACTTGAACAATTAATCTTATTGATTGACCATAGTTCTATCCACCTCATGTCTGCCTTTCCAGTTTCCATGTTTTCCCCACCTTGGACTAACCTTACTTTGTGGTTTTGCTCTATAAAAGTGCCTAGAAAAGACAGCCTTTGGCAACCCACTTGAGACCCCTTCTGTCTCTCCCTCAGATAGAAGCTTTCTTTTTTTCAATAAATATATTCTGCCCTTAACCTCCATTGTTCCTAAAATTCAGTCTTCGATTTTAGAGAACAGGATCTGGTACCAGACAGCTAGTAGGTTGGGAATTTCGTTCCCCTAGATCAGAACCACACTCCATGGACAATTGCTGGGCTTTCCTGTGAGGACGTGCACATTTCAGAGGCTGCCAGTCTAAGTGCGTCCATTGAGAATCTTTGCTAATTAACATGAATAAATGATAGAAAGGAGCTCTCCTTTTGCAATGAATGAATTCAATTTCCACTTGCTGTGAATGGATTGGTTAAAATGTTTGAAGAAGTCACTCTGCTTTGATGTGGAGCTGGGGTTATTGAGACTCAGAGCCCAAATTGGAGGCTCAAGCCTTGATTTTTATATTTCTCTGTGTTCAACCACTGGTCTGCAGGGTTCCTGACTGTTTGATATAATTACAGTAAGTTCATGGACCCTAAAGATTTCATACAATATGTAACTAACTGTAGCGTCAACAAATAATAAAAGGATTGAAATTTCTTTGTGCATGAAGAACCAGTTGTATGAAACCTTTTTTGAGGCTACATAAAAATAAATGCTTGTTAATAAATGTATGTTACCTACAATTGGGGAGCTAAACTGGGGAGTGGAAATCTCCATAAATGATTAAGAGTTGCATAATCAACTTGGTTTCCATCAGTTCACAATAGGGGTCGTTTAATTCTATTTCCTTTATTTCATCTCCCTTTAATTCCACCTTAGATCCATGGTCTCTTTACCACTCACCCGCTCTGGAAATGCTGCCTGGACCTGTTCTTGTCAGAAGCCGCCTTCCTCCTTCCCCAGCGGGTGTTGGTAAGGAAGGGAAGGTGTCGGTCACACAGCTCTCATTCTCCTGTTTTCCTCATTAAGATTTCATGAGATTTTGATGACACGGTGAGCTGGGGTTAACTAAGCACAGTGACAAGGACAAGCCTAAGAAGTGCGCATTGCATGGCAGTGGTTCAGATTGTGGGAGCTTTAGTAAGAAAGCTCCGTCAGTGATCTCTTTCCCTGGGAGGCCCCTACATGGACACACCAAACTGCCTTGAGATCCTGCTTTGTCCCCTGTCATTCAACTTGGTCTGAGTTTCACCTCCCAAGCTTGAAGGGATTCACAGGAATTGACTGGGTCCTCGTGTTTTTCACCAGAACCAGCCATACTTCCCGGCAGTATCGAAACAGTAATCCTCACAGTGGATTTTCCAATTTGGAGTGTAGCTGGTTTTCTTCTATTTCTCTACTCTGCTTAGAAATAAATGTCTATTTATCTCTAAAGCCCTGGTCATATTTCAGGCCAACCAAACCAGAATTTCTGAAGAAGGAAATTTATTTTCAAAAGTTAAAACCTTTTTTGATTGACATTTAATGTTTATACATATGTATGAGGTACAGTGCAATGCTTTATGTCTGCAAGGTGTGATCAAAATGTATGATGAATGTTTAAATTTTTAAAAATTATTACAGTAAAGGATACATCTCTTTCAAAGTCCCACCCCTTTGGTTGAAACACAATTATCCCATCATTCTTGCTACTTTCTGTAGCAGTTTTGGAAGCTCTCTCTCATGACTGTCCTTGGTACACCTGGCTGCTTCTATGGCCTGAATCACCCCAAAACATTCACCTTTTGTGGTCATTTTGAGTTTGGAAAAGAGCTAGAAGTTGCAATTCCTGTGGATAAGGTAGATGAAGACACTGCAATGTATTCATTCTACGGAAACTGACACAAATGGTTGATAAATAAGGTGCAACAAAAATTACGGTTAATATGTAAGTGCAAATGTATTATTGTAAAGGACACATTTCCATGAATCCTCCTCAAAATATATCCTCTTACTTTGATCATGCTTATGTCATTACTCTTGGTAATTGTCTTTTACTGTAACAAGTTTTTAAAATTTAAAGTCACTACATTTTTCCAATTATCCCTTGTACTTTGGGTAGTGATCAACAAAAGGTAATTAGTATACATATTATTTTAAAAATATATTGTTTCCATATGCCAATTACATGCAAATTTCAGGTTTCTAACTATATATGTAATGAGTTATTATAATTATATCCACACAGAAGTTGGTCATAAAATTGTGGTTTCCATTGCAAAATATGAATACAGAGACACTGTATCAGAATGCAAAGCTGGAATTCCGGTAAGAAACTGTGGCTGGGTGAGGTGAATGTAATTATTCCTCAGATCACTGATGTCTACTTCTTATGATCCCTGATTTTTAAAGCTCCTTTAGGTGATACAAGCAGAGGTAGGAACTGCTCATCTAGAAGAGGAACCCAAGGAACCCCAAAAACATGGAGCCCACAAGAAGCCAGTATCGAGTCTCAGAGACTATAGTTCTAGTCTGCATGTGGAGAGCCAGTTTTTCTAGCACCATTTGTTAAAGAGGCTGTTTTTGTTCCAGTGAATATGTTTGGCCCAAAGATAATTTGGCTGAGTGTGTTTGGAGTTGTGTCTGCATCTTCTATTTTGTTCCATTTACCCTCGGGTCTATTCTTTGTCAACGCCATGTTGTTTTTATTGTAGTAACTTTGTGGTATAATTTCACGTCAGGAATTTTGATGCTCCCAGAATTTCTTTTGCTATTCTAGGTCTCTTCTGATTCCAAATGAATTTTAATATTTGCTTTAATTCTGTGAGGTATGCTAATGGTATTTTGATTGGGATTGCATTAAATCTGTATAACAATTTTGGGGATATGGCCATTTTCAGTATGTTGGTTCTTCTTATCCATTGCCAAGGGATATTTTTCCATTTTCCAATGTCCTCTTCCATATCCTTTCCAGTGTACTGGAATTTTCAATGTATAGATCTTCTATTCCTTTGTTAGATTGATTCCTAAGTATTTCATTTTTAAAAAACACTACTGTGAAAAGTGTTGTTTTCATAATTTCTCTTTCTGTGAGTTTGTTGCTTGTGCATAGGAAAGCTATTGATTTCTTAGTGTTGCTTATGTAAACAGCTATGCTATTGAATTTGGTTATTAAATCTAGAAGTTTTTTGGTGCAGTTTTTGGGATCTTCCATATAGAGTGTAATGCCACCTGTGAATAATGAGAATTTATCTTATCCTTTCCTATCCTTAATCTTTTTATTTCTTTCTTACTCTTAATCCTTTGATTTCTCTCTCTTGTCTAATTGCTCTGGCTAATGTTTCCAGAACTATACTGAATAAGAGTAATGATAGCAGATATCCTTGTCTTGTTCCTGATTTCAGAGTGAAGACTTTCAGGTTTTGACCATTTAATATGATGATAGCTATTGGTTGTTCATATATGCCTTTTATCAGATTGAAGTAAAAAATCTATATTCCAATTTTCTGTAGGGTTTTTATTATGAATGGATATTGAACTTTGTCAAATGCTTTTTTGTATCTATTGAGATAATCATGTGATTTGTTTTTAACTCTGTTAATCTGGTGTATTACATTTATTGATTTGTGTATGTTGAACCATCCCTGAATCTCTGGGATACATCTTATTTGGTCATGGTGTATAATCTTCTTGATGATTTGCTATATACTGTTTACCAGTGTCTTAATGAGGATTTTTGCATCTATGTTCTTGAGGGTTATTGGTCTGCAGTTTGCTTTTCTGGTTGGGTATTTCTCTGGTTTAGGTATCAGAGTAATGCTTCCTTCCAGGAATGATTTTCAAGCATTGTTTTCCTTTTGATTTCATTGAAGAGTTTCAGCATTAGTGGAATTAGGTCTTCTCTAACTTTCCTGGGGGATTCACCAGTAAATTCATCAGGTTTTTAATAACATTTTCAGTTCCATTGACTGATACTGGATTATTTAAAATATGTATATCTTTTTGATTCAGTTTTGGTAATTCATGTCTGTCCTGGAATCCGTCCATTTCTTCTGTATTTTCCATTTTATCAGAGTACATTTTCTTGAAATAGGCATTAACAATTTGGATTTCAACAGGATCTGTATGATTTCACCCTTTTCATTCCTAATTGTTTGAATTTGAATCTTTTCTTCCTTCTTTTTGATAAGGTTTGTCAGAGGCTTATCAATTTCATTTAATCTTTCAAAGAATCAATTATTTGGTTAATCAATTAATCAAATAATTGATTCTTTGTATTGTTTTCTTAGTCACAACTGCATTTATTTCTACTTTGAGCTTTGTACTTTGCTCTCTTGTATGCACTTTGGGTTTGATTTATTCTTCCTTTTCTAGGTGTTTAAGGTTCAACATTAAGTTGTTTATTTGAGCTCACACTGTTTTCCTGATGTGAGAGTTTGCCACTATTCATTTCCCTTGTATGACTGCTTTCATTATGTCCTATAAGTTCCCATATGTTGTATTGACATTTTCATTTAGTTGCAGATACTGTTTGATTTCTTCTCTAGTTTTCTCTGTGACCCATTGGTTGTTCAGGAGGATGTTGCTTAATTTCCATATGCTTATGTAGTTTTTATGGTTTCTTTTGCTGTTGTTTTCCAATTTCATTGCACTGTGGTAGATAATATGCATGTGATAATTTCAGTTCCTTTGTATTTACTTAAAAATGTTCTATGGGTGAATATGTGGTCTATTTTGGAGAACTTCCCATGTGCAGCTGAGAAGAATGTGTATTCTGATGTTGTGGGGTGGAACACCCTGTGGACATCAGATTTGTTTTAATTCTGATATTTCTTTGTTGGTTTGTCTTGTTATCTATCTAATTGTGAAAGTGGGCTATTAAGCTCTCCCATTACAATTGTGTTAGTCCTTATTTGATTTTTCATGTCTGTTAATGTGTGTTTTATGTATTTGGGTGCACCAGTGTTTGGAGCATATATATTTATGGTTTTTATCTCTTCTTCCTGGAGTCTTTTCTTAACAAGTATATAGTGACTTTCTTTGTCTCTTTTGATCAATCTTGGTTTGAAAATTAGCATTATCTGTGAATAAAATAGCTACTCCTGCTTTTTTCTGGGATCCTGTCACATGGAGTATAGTTTTACACCCTTTGACTTTCCATTTATGAATTTCTTTGAGTTGAATGTGTTTTATGAGTGCAGCATAATGTAGGACCTTGCTTCTTGATCCATACTACCAGAATGTTTCTTTTGATTGGTGAGTTGATCCCATATCTTGGAGTTTTAAAATAAAAATCTTTTCTTGTTTGCATAATATCTACTTTTGAATCAAATGATCCTTCATATAGTAAAAGGGTTAAGTTACTACAGAGTTATTTATTAATAAATCAGCACCTTTGTGCCCTTTATTTTATTTTTTTTCATAATAAAACAATTTCAGCTTCTGCTTCCTCTGCTGAATGTTCTCATTTCAGCTCCCTTTTCCTCTCTTCTCTGAGTCCTAGGATCTCCATATTGTCCAGGGTATGGGGTGACGGGTATATTAAGCTGAGCAACTTGATCAAATTTTGATCATAGATTTCTTTTGTTAGAATGTATTATTTTTTTAGGTGTCCCTATATATACTTTTGGTTGTCCTTTAAGCTTCTTGTTTTCCTTTTACTTTCTTTGCTTCAGTCTTATGATGCTTCTTTGAAAAATTATTTATTAACCATTTTAATGTTCACAACTCAAAGGCACCTAATGCATTTATAATGCATTACTTTATCTTATTCCAAAACATCTTTATTACCCCAGAAGGTGATACTCACTTCCCACTAAGTAGACTCATTAATTTTGGTAGTAGCTATATAGCAGTTTTAAATCTCAGTTTCTGAGGAGCAGCAGTCTGGACATGGCTTATACTTCAGCCCAAAGTAACTCACAAGGCCAAGAAGAAATTGTCAGGAGCTGCTGTCCCATGCAATCTGGGCTGAAGAGGCGCCAAGTTTGCTCATGCAGCTACTGCCAAAGGGCTTCAGTTCCCCACATGATGGACCTTTCCACAGTGTGGTCATTGTTCTGGTTAATTTTAGTTGCCAATTTGGTTGGCTTGAGAGACACCTTTTATTAATAAATCAGCACCTTTATTAATAAATCAGCACCTTTGTGCTCTTTATTTTATTTTTGTTTTATTGTGAAAAAAAATAAAATAAAGGGCACAAAGGTGCTGATTTATTAATAAGACACACCCCTGAATACAGTTGGGTGGGTCATGAGGTAGTATATCCAGTCCCTGGCCCTTTCCACTCTGGGCTTTTCACTGTCACTCTGCTTCCTGGCTGCCATGTGATGCCAAAGTGCCATAATACTTCTGTCTTGAAGTCAGTGGACCATCAACTGACACCTCTGAAATCGTGAACAAGAAATCAACCTTTTCTGCTTTAAATTGTTTATGTTGGGTATGTTTTTTTTTTTTCCCACATCAGAAAGGTGACTAAAACATACATGGAAACTTGCATCAACCCAACTGGCTCCATCAGAGCAAGTGAGAGAGAAAATGACAGAGCCAAGAGACTGGCCTGACACAGGAGACAGAGCAGACAGGATGGAATTCAGAGGCTTTTTGTAATCAGTCTTAGAAGCACTGTCCATCCTTTTTGTATTCTAGTTCTTTAAAGCAGCTACAAAGTCCAGCCCACAGCCTGGATGTAGAGAAAATTACACAAGGACATGAGTTACCAACATGTCAAGATGTGGGAACCAGGTCAGGGGCTGCTTCTGAGGCCTCTGCATGGCTTTCTTTCATCATCTTCTATTGGAAAATAGTGCCATTTTGAGTATTTCTTATCCAGTTTTGGGTCACCATTGGTAATCAGAAGGAAATTTTACCTTTACCATTACACATCTTAAAGAACTTACATTAATTTATGGGGTAGAGAATACACACAGGCAAAACTTACAACAACTAAAAGAGAACAAATAGTGCTTTGGATAGATGTGCTTTATACATCACAAAGAAAGATAGTCAGATAGAGCTGAATGATTACTATAATCCTGGGCTTAAATATACATCTTAATAAATCTATATTCTTCACACCAGGTATGGAATAAAATCATATTGATCAGTAAGAAGGCTCACCAAATCAGTAAGAAGATCAATACTGTTTGCAGCTGTTAAAGAGGAAATAAACTTTAAAAAGAGCTTACTTAAAATAAATGAACATTAATGATGAATTTTAAAACTGTTATTTGAGCATCAGGGATGATATGCAACATAAAGAAAATATTTCGTGCAGCTGTTTTTGGAATTGCAGGAATATGAGAACCCTCGTGTCTTTATGCTCCCCTGGAGCAAAGACTGAATTTGAACCTCTAACCTTTGTTTCCTGGATTCCAGCCTCTCCTCTCCTCTCCTCAACGGTGTCCTGTTGAACAAGGCACTTAACATCTTTATGGCTCCATTTCCCTGTCTGCAAATTGAGATAATCATAGTGTTTAATCCCATAGAGTTGATAGAATAAGATCATAGTAGTCAAAAGAGAGGTGATATTACATTTATTTATATTAAACTAGAGCTAAGGGATGGAAATGTTTTATTTAACACCAGGAAGAATTTCAAAACTTGGAGCAGAAGTTGGCAAACAACAGCACACCTGATTTTGCCATCACCTGTGTTTATACAGATTGTGAGGGAAACGGTTTTTATACTTTTGCATAGTTGCTTACATGGTAGCAGCAGCAACACCGGGAGAAGGAAAAGCAGGAATACAGGCTGCACAGGGCTCACCAAATCAGAAGTAGGTGGTCTCTGGGCCTTTGCTAAAAAACGTTCAACAACTTGGAGGGCTTTCTCAAAATGGGATGACATCTTTGGGTAGTGTGTTAGTTACTGAGACAAAATACCCAACACCAGAAGTGAAAGTGGCAAAAGTTTACTTAGTCCACAGTTTGTGAGGTGTCAGTCCATCATTGGCTGGTTCCAGGACAGGATGGTGTGGCAGAGGGTCAACGGCTCATGGTACTGGAAGACAACAAAAGCAGCAAGGAGAGAGAGGAGAGCAAGCCTCTTTCTGTCCCTTATAATGTATCCATTCTACCAGGATGAGGGTGATGCCAATCCAATCAGTGGGCTGGTCCAGCAGTCACCCACTCTTAATCCCAGCACCCTCAATCCCAGCATTGCACTGTGAATCCATCACACTTTCTAGATTCAGCTGTGTCTGAAAAGCCAGCCCCCATGACCACATGAGGCTTTTGGGGGACATCTAGACACAAACAGACCATGAGTGGGTTTCTTGTCACTAGAGAGTATAAGTAGGAACTACAGTAATGGTAATACAGAAGGAAATGATGATGATGACGAACTAATTTAACTTCTAGAAGCCATAACCCGTGAAGCCCCTCAGATGGAAGATGGGCTTTTTGGCCACCCTTTCTATATCCTGAGATCCCTGGTTGTTACACTATTCTTTCTCCTATCAAGCAAACTGTTTCTTTGCGAATTCTATTCATTCCTACTCTCTTTTACCCACTTCGTTCTTTGTTGCTCTGTGTCGGAGCTGTTGTCAGAAAAATGATTTGAGGGAATTGAGACGGGGCCACGTCTGGTGTCTTAGTGCTATATTAGTCCACATTTTATGACAAGGTATCAGATGGCTGTACAGCCATTAATGGTAAAGGGTCAAACAGCAAATAAGATGCCCATCTGCCTGTTAAAAGTAAAAAAGATTAAGAAAGGAAATATTACTTTAGACATCTGAAGAGTTTCAGCCTAACAGGTGGCATTAAAACATGGCAATCACAGCAACCTATATTCAGCATCTGTGTGCAAAACACTGCAAATGTACTGTCATTTCTTCCTGACACAAATACCTTGAGGCACTAATTACTATCACAGCAGTAATTGAATACAGTCACAGAAAGTACATGCTCAAGGAGATAGACTTTGTTATTATTCCCATTTTATAAATAGTAAAACAAAGCTTAGAAGTATGAATAAGATTGTATGAAATCAGTCTCTACTCAAGCTTTGGCATTGCTTCTCCAAAGTGTGCCTCTTATCCACCATGGTGCTCAGCCAGTGATACTTTGTGGTAGTTACGAGTACCACGAATACTGCTGGTCCAAAGCTCTCCTGCTCCTTCCTCACAATAAGTAAAATGCAGCTGACTCATTTCACTTGTTTCTTTCCCTCTGAGCTATTGAAGAACGGAGTCTCTTACACATTAACTTCTCTGAGTGTCTAAAACATGATAGGTATGTTTAATGCTTATTTTTGTTATCTAGCCCTAAAAGCTTAGGGAAATGGATTTGTATCAAATCCAACATTTTTCTTCTGCTTTTTCTGGGCAAAGAACAATGGTTTTCAGAGCTCTGGGCAAGTGTCAGGAATATTTCTTTTAAAAATATTATTCTGGGCTACCTGAATGTATTATGTGTGGTAAGATGCTGCATTCCTTCACATCTAGTTTTCCCCTTCTTCCAGAATTTGACTCATCGAAATTTTTTTATTACTCAGAAGAAATGCTGTGTCTTTCTGCCTTTATTTCTCTCATCTTAAGAACATCAAGATGTAAGGAAGTTGGGTGCCTTATGTATTGGGGATGATCACAATTTTTTTAAAGTTGGCTCTTCCAGGACCTTTAAGTGAATAAAAGTGACCTTCATACAAGGTGTGTATATAGCAAGGAGTTTCCATTTTTATTCTCTACAATTGGAAGATGGGGTTTTGACTAAAAAGTAGAGAAATCTAGGCTGGCGTTAGGGTTAGGGAGTGAGGCTGAGAAGGAGGTGAGGTTTTATTTTGCTGTTGCAGAGAGCTCAAGGCTGATGCTTCAGCACGAGATCGCTCTGGCAGTGGAGGAGATCCTAGATGTTCTCCAAGGGTTTGGAGAAAGCCATGGGCTGAGCAGTCAACAACACTCACTCTTCAAGAAGGCTGAATCCTAAGGAGACCATGAAGCTGCCAAGTCATCCCAAAGGTGGCCTTGGGAAGTGGGTGCCCCAGTACCAGGCTTAGCTGTGGTTAGCAAAGATACTTGGGCTCAAGGACACTTGACCTGGCTTGAGGATGGGGAAGGCCTTGATCCACAGAGCAGGTAAATGCAGAGAATGAAGAATGTAGAAGCAGGTTGAAGTTGCTAAAGGAAGTGCCTGTAACTGCATATGCAAGAAGCCATCTACATCCCCAAGAAAGCATCGGCCTCCATTGCTTAGTTTTGTTACTAATCCCCATCCAGCATGGGGGAGGACACACTTTATTATTTACCAAATCCAAATAACAGACTTCTACCTCACACTCTTCCTGATGTGCTTGTGATTAGACTGCTGGAAGGGACAGGGCTGTTCCCCAGTGATTCAGTGTTATGTCCTCCATGTATCTCTGCTTTGAAGCAGATAGTATTTGCTTGTGGCACCTAGAAATAAAATGTGGATAAGAAGATTACAAGCCAGTATATCTTCAAGTGTTAAGATGTGTGTGAATGCATTGCGTGTGACTGAAGATTTTGAGAGTTGAGATCTGATTTGAGTGAAAGATCGCCCCCAGGAATGGCTGGGGGTGGGATGAAAGTGAATTCTGCCAGTTTTACCATCTTAACTTTCAATCTCTCGTGTTCTGCGGACCAGAATGAATTGCAGTTCATTTAGCAGATTGCTGAGCTGCCAGTTTGCATAAAGCATCTCAAGGTGTCTCTATCCATTTTCTCTAATTCATGACTTTCTTTACCAAGAACATTTTAAATCAGTAATGTTTCTTAACCCATTCATACAAAAGCTCAGTATCATTTCTGCTGAAGCCTTCTCGGCCTGCCCAGTTTGGAATAATCACATTCCTGCATAACCTCCAATACCCCATGTGAATAGCATTGCGTACACCATGTGTTGTAAGTTCCGATTTGCATGCTCATTTCTTCTAATCATTCAGTGACTTCTTATTCTTTGTACAGAGAGGAAAAAATACTCTTGAGATTCAACAGACCGAAGTAAGTTCCTTTTCTGAACAGAGCTAGTTTCAGGTAAACTAGCATGTGATTAATCACAGACTTAAGTTAAATCATCTACAAAGCTAATGCAAAGGACATACTTTGTGTGATTGTGTTGATATGAAATATCCAGAACACGCAAATCCACTGAGATGAAAAACAAATTATTTGGTTGCTAAGAGCAGAGGGAAGAGGCAATTGGAGAGTTATTGCTTAATGCATGTGGGGTTTCCATTTGGGTGGGTGAAAGTCTCAGGACCTGGGTGGTGGCAACAGCTACACAGCACAGCTAGTGTCTTCAATGCTGCTGGACTCATTGCTTGAAAATGGTTACAAAATATACTTTAGGTTATGTGTTTTCCCCACTATAAAAAAATTTAAATTATTACAAACAACCACAAAGCAGTGAGGCCAAATCCAGAATACATTAAATTCCTTTGCTTACCTGGATCGTAAATCTTTGATCTCTTAAAGTTCTGCCATGATTCTGTAATCTACAGAAACTCTAAAATAATTTTTCCCTCTATCAAAGTCCTCATTATTGGAGAAAAAAGGGGAAGATTTTTGTTCAAGTTGGATTATATATTATAAATGGGTAACTTATTAAGTTCGCCTGTGGATTATTTTTCCTCTTTTCTATTCATCACTGTTTTAATTAATTTGCAAAGTATGAATTAAAAAATAACAGTCATTTTAAAATCCTCTGTGACTGAGACAAAACTATGTAACAAACAGGTTTTGTTCGTCTGCTGCTGTGCAAGAAACTGCTTTCTCTGCCCAGATTCTTGCTGTTAGGGAAGCAACCCTGTAGCTCTATTGGCCAACAGGACCTTGGTGAAGGTCATGTGACCCTCTTCCAGGGTTGGCTTTAAAGTTCCTGTGCAGCCATCATGGTTTTTATTTTTTTCTTTTCTTTTCTTCAGTGATTTTGGAGGCAATGTGTTTCAGCCAGTAGTGTCACCATTTGGCAGGAACCTAGATCTCAGCGTTACTACGTGGAAATGGGCTGCTAGGGAGAGCCAGAAACCATGCCTAAGGTCACTGATGTAAATTAAAGAAGATAAAGGGCTACTGCCTGCGTCACTGCCTGTGACGCTGAGGCTCTGTCATCACAGCAGGGCCTCTCCTATCCTCACTCCTTCCCCTCCCAGTCTTACTCACTAGCGGAAACTGAGCGTACAGCCATTTCAGCTTTCGGTCAAAGCATAGACTATTTCAGTGCTACAGCAGATTTTTCTATTTCTTTCATCTTCCAAAGATAGTGTGGATAATAAATTCACTGCTGTTTGGTGATATTTTTCCTTCAATCAAGTAATAGAATCCCCTTTTCCTTGCTTGACCTTTGCTTGGGCTTCTTTAGGTGACATGATTTTGGTCAAAAGGACAGGAGAAGAAATCTGACACAAAGTTTCGTTCTGATGGACTATGTGGTACCGTATATTGCTGAATGAAGTTACTGTGAGAACAAAGGTTTTACTCAAAGCTCAGGAAAAAAGACAGTAGCAGTTGTTTTTCTTTGTGAATCATTGATCTTATGAATTCACCAATATTAAGTATTTTTCCCATGAAATTTTGACATATGTCATAATGTTTTGCATATTTTTAAAAATGGCTAAAAATATAAATGGTTCTAAATGGTTAGAAAAGCATTTTTAAATTATTTCTTTTACGTACCGCCTAAAGCATCCTATGACATATTGAAATTAAAGCCATTTCCAATGATTTTTAACAGTTGAAGTAATATTGCTGCAAGAGTCTTTGCACATTTATTTTTTATTATGTCCATAATCCTTTGTGTGGTTGTATTTCTAAGTCACAGAACGTAAGCAGTTACATTTTTTTAGGAAATAAAATAATTTGCTCCAAAAATATGGTCTGTCTTTGACTTCTAAGCTGGCCAATATAAATATTAGGAATGGATCTAGATTTGCCAATATGATAGGTAATGCATCTCCTTGTTTTACTTTTGATATTAAAATTCTTTTTCACATACTTAGTGACTATTTGTGCAGCTTTTGTAAATTGCTTACTCAGAGTTTTGGCTAACGTTCTGTTGACTTTTGTATTTTGTTATTGACTAATAACAAAGCGGGACTGTTAACCCTTGCATTGCAAATATTTTCTTCCAGTTTGTTGTTTGTCTTTGCTAATATCTGCTTCCATGCAGACATTTCATCTGTATATCTCATCACTTTCATCAAATTTTCATTGCATATTATTGAACTATTATATCCTAAAACTCAAAGTGTTCTTCCTCTCAGGGGCATGTATTGTTAAGGTGAAAGAAATTTTTAGGGTATAAATGAATCAAATTTGGGCCTGGAATACAATTCAGTGGCATAGCATCTGCCTGGCAAACACCAGGTCCTGAGTTTGCTTTCTGGTAACAAAATAATTAATTAATTAATCAAAGTTGAAATTATTGAGATGATACTTCGAGGGCTAGAGAAAATGGACAAATTCTTAAATTATGTATGAATGTCCTTGATTTTCCTGTGAGGGTACTAGAAGGAATGGTGATATATTTTGGATATATTCTAGTACCACTTTCTACTGGTCATTGTACTTCTAGTATTTTTAAAAACGTAATCCTCATAGCCCTCAGATAAGTTGGCTTTTATTATTGGTATTTCAGCAGAAGCAGATTAACAGCTTGCTCTTGGTCGCATTGCTAGTGAAAAGTAGATCTGCCTTGGATGTGTCTCCCGAGCTTCTCACCACTGCTCTCAACCAAGAAGCAGTATCGCCTCCAAATGGATAAATATATAAACTGGATAAATACATAAATAAATGAAACTTGTATTTGCCTTTTCACACTTCTCTTTTGGATGTCCTTCCTTTGACAGTGAAGCCAGGAATAAAAAAACAGGTCTATTCTTTTCCATTGTCCTGCAATATCTTCTTTTGAGCTTAAAAAAACAGGACTTTTTATTTTATTTTAGTTCTTAGATCAAGCATTGTTTTTGCTACAAAACTGAATCCATCGCCATGGCTGTTAGGGAAATCTGCATGGGGTTTGTGGGTCAGCTCCATGCATTTTTGGAGGCATTGATCCCTTGGGTGACAGCTTTGCCCCATTTGTCCCTGGGGCTTATTTTTCAGGGACTTACCTTGCTCAGCCCCTCCTGTTTGAACAGTCACTTCCTCTGTCTCAGCTGGCTGTCTTTGATGTCTAGTACTGTCTGGTATTATTTTTAAAATGAGAGTGTGGGAAGAAAAGAGGAAATGTGTCTGTGTATTGCACCAACCTCTGATCCACGAGGACTTTCCTACTTCTGAATGTGAAGATGTACTCTGCCAGGGATTTAAGTTGCTTTGCATTCTAACTGCACTTTGAGCCTTACCTAAGAGCCTTTTCTTGGGTAAATATTCACAACAGCCCCAAATAAAAGAACCTTCAATTCAAAGACTAAAACCACCTTGAACACAGGACCTGGAAAAATCCTGACCAAATAATCTTGACAGGATCCACTTTCTCTGTCTATCTATCTATCTATCTATCTATCTATCTATCTATCTATCAGATGAAGACCTGGGGCTCTAGAATTCTAAGCTTTATTCTCCCACTTGCTTGCTGGATGGACTGAGACGAGTCATCAAAACATTCAGGACAAGGGCTCCTCTCTCTGTATCGGTAAGGTGGAGGAATGCAAGTAGATTCTCAAGGCCCCTTCTAGTTGTGCACCTCCTTCTCAAACACCAGAGAACACTTTGAGATCCTCAGTTTTTGTTTGTTTTAGTTTTTTCGCCCATTTCCCCAAATCTTATCTGCTCTTCCAAAAACCTTTGCTATTTATATTCTCCTAAACCTTTTCCTTTGATGTGAAAATTATGTATTACATAACCATTATATCATATTAGCATAATTCCTATGTTCATTAGTTAAAGGAGTTATTTCTTTGTAAAAATTTACCTGTATTTTAACAAGGACTTCTCAGAAATGTAATACATTTTTTCCAAAGGAGTGACACAAACAGATGCAGTCAGAATCACTTTGGGCCAGGAGGAAAGGTTGAAGTGTGTCAGGTCCTCTCAATAATCGCTAGAAAGAGGGCTAGGATCTACCTCCAAGGGCAGAACACAGATATATCAACTGTATGTACTCCTTTCTTTGAGGAGACTAAATGATCTCGGCATCCTTCTTAAACCTGACATGACTTAAACAGAAACACAATTTGCACACCTCAAATATCTAAGGAATGAAGCTTCTTATTGATTCAGAGGAGCATAAAACCATGGCACATGGCAACTGTTTCATGGATTCTCCCTGCCACCCTAGGGACTTGTGCGTATGTACCTGGCAAAATTCACTGTGGCCCCTCTTAACATTAAGGACCTTAAACTGCTGCTGCTTGCGTGGACACATTCTGTTCCTGAACAGACTCCTGAGTTCCTTCATACTTTGTGGGTCCCAAGGTGCATAGATTAGGCTGGAGTAAGAAATCACCCGTGTGAAAAAAATGAACGAGTATATAGGATGCAAATGTACAACAGATACTGCAAATGGGGCAGGAGCTATTCGAAAGAAAAGTCAAACTGTGTTGGGGGAAGGGAAAAGGAAGAAAGGGAAAAGGGAAAAATACATATATGCATAAGATAAGTTAGATAATTATACACCTAGCTCCTTTTAGTTCCTTGAAGAGAATGTTTTGTGCTAATAATGTTAGGACCAGGATATCATGCCTGTGTCTCATACTCTGGAACAATATCTACAAGGGTCATACACAATGCACCAACTCTTGTAACAATCCAACTGACCTGTTTTGAAACTCAGTTTCATAGTTATGTTTATCTTTCTTTTTTTCCTCTTATCTTTACTACTTTAAAATAAAATAATTTTTAAAAATATCAAAAAAAAATCACTTAATGAATCTTGTTAATGTAGTATCTTTCTGGAAAAGCGATTGTATACGCTTGGGCTTTGTTTTGTGTTGTGTTGTAATTTTTATTTGAAAGAGAATAAAACCAAGCAAAATAAAACAATAAAGCCATTCAAAACAAAACAGTGTGACACAGAACTTCAAAACAAGGTAATAGGAAATCAACAATGGGTACCATGATGCCTCTTGTCTTCAAAATAGCTGCCCACACTTTCAGACATAGTAAAAATCAAACAAAACAGCAGTATAGAACCAATAAGAAAAAACAATGAACACAATAAAGGACTGCAAAACAAGATAAGAGTAATCCTGTTTGTGGCATGAAGCAGCCTTTGAAAATACCAAAGGCATCAGATGTAGAAAGAGGAAAACAAAGGCATCTAATGGTTCATCTCGTGTCACAAGTAGGGTGTGTGTGGAGCCGGCAAGTGGCTACGCGGAGAGCTTGGAAGAGGCCGCCTCCTGTGACTGCCCTGCTGGCCTGGAGCTCCTCCCAGCAGCTTCAGAACCGAAGGAGAGAAAAGAAATGCCTGTGAGCCAAAGAGTGTGTTGCCGAATGGAACCAGAAGGATTCTCGCTACCCTGGACGCCACTGCCATCAAGGAGAAGTGGGTGTGGCTTCGTCACGGTGCTTAGCGATGCCCCCCTGGACTCCATCTGCTGACCCGGGAGTCCCCTCTTCACATCATGTCTTGGACTTTGAATTCAAGTTTCTGTATTATTATGTATAAATTAGGAATAGTAATGCTACCTAAATATAAAGAATTTCGGCTGTTTTTAAAACTTTGACTTGCAAGAAATTTAAGAAGGGCTTTACACTTAAATATCAATGGATTTTTTTCTAAATTGGATTGAAATTTTACAAAACTTTTCGCTGAATCTTTCTTCACATTTAGAAAAAAAAGCTCTCCACTTCAGCCCCTTGCCAAAATAATGAAGACCAGATGTATCTACTTATTAATATTTCATATTTTTATAAACTTATAAAAATGCAATGTTTATCCATATGCATTTATGTAAATATAGATATATGAATAAATACAGATAAAACTGTTAGAGGAGTCTACAGTCTTGTTCATTGGTCCTGTTTGAAGTTTTCTTCATTTTAAGCAGGATGAAATCCCATTCATGGCCCTCACCATCTTTATGGCCAGGGGAGTTTCTGAGCTTTGCAGTGGGCCGGAGGTCAGGAGGAGGCGCTCTGCCAAAGGACACAGAGAGTGTAATGAACAGAAGGTACTTGCACATGAGAATCCCTGCTGGGCTGGTGAATATGGGAGCACGGGGGAGAAACAGTTAGCAAGTGCTGGCTACCTGGGTTTCATCAGAGTGGGGATATAGCGTTAAATGTGAAAGCTGACCTTTCCCGGTGAAGGGTGAAGGTCAGTGTTAGACCAGTGACTCCAGGTGACAAAGCAGCACTGAGCGCTCAACCTGGACATCCTGTCTTGTGTTTTGTGGTTTCATTACCACTCTTAAGAATGTCATAATACCACCCCCGTTTTTGAGAGCACCAACATTTAATGAAATAATTTACAGAAGCGCACAGAGCTAGTGAGAATGGGATCTGGAATTTACACTTCATTTCATCTCACCAGAAAGTCAGAGCTTTATTAGTGGCACAATGTGTAGTCTATTAAAGAAGAGCGAAATACAGGCTCTCAGCAGGGAGACCTGGCACTTACAGTGCAGCACTCGAGAGGCAGGGCAGCCGCTAAGTGACCCGGGGTCCAGCTACCCAGCAGTCGGGGTAGACCCCACTATGCACCCCCAGGATTCCACACACGCTTCCTGTATATTGGACGTTCATAATCTGTCCTTCAGGAAGACACTACTCCTTTTTAAAGTATGAGTGCATTGCATTTTACACAGGCTTTTGTGTAGTGTTCACTTTAATTTCTGAGAGTACTGGGATATGTGTTATGTGAGTTTCTGTATCCAGTTGAAATAAATGTCTTGTGCGTATTATAACTACACTGCTATGGTTCCTGGCGTGGAAGCAAAGAATGATGAAGGAAACCCAGTGCGATCTGCCTATGATCATGCTCTCCTGTCTGCCTTAGTTCCTTTCTGTTATTTCACTCCAAACAGACCTAACGCAGAACAAACAGCCATGCTAAATCGTACTAAATAATGCAATACAGCACTGGCCTGCTGTTCGTGAGATACGTATATTAAAGATGATGGTAATCTTACTAGGGAAGAGAAAACCCAGAGAAATATTCAGGAAATGTGTTTAGACATGCACTCATTTTCTTTGCTTTCTTTTTCTTTTAAAGTTTTAGTTTCTTTCAAGTTCTTGTGAATGTATTATTGGGGTATTTGCAGATGGCTCTTTTTTCATTTCATCTATCAAATAGGAGACACATATTTTACCAGGGGTTTAGCAATAGATGTGTTAGTGTGGGTTGGCAGTTATACTGGAGTTTAACACACACACACACACACACACATACACAGACATGTACATGCACATACAAATGCACATATATGCATATGCACATACATTCCAGAAAGTATCCAAAGGAAGCAGGACTCAAAGAGTGGTGTTAGAAATCCAGACAGATCAGCAACAGCAAACAAGCAATCCTTGTCCTTGATAGCTGTCCTTGAACCTGGCTAAGATTTATGATCAGGTTTCCAGTTCTTGACAGCTGGGGCTGGCAATTTTGGCTCTCTGGGTAGTTTATCATTGTGGTGATGGAAACCCAGAGAGAAGCAAAAGGAACTGCAGTTTTCAGAACCAGGGCAAAGAGGACAGATAGGTCCCACAGGTGTTAAGTTGCCAGGGCATTTGAAGTATCTTCTGTCCTCGGTCAGGATGGTTATAAGAGGTTAAGAATGAGATCATTTCAGCAGGAAAGGTCCAGCAGCTCCAGACACAAGGCACACATCTGCACCCTGGTCTGCAACTTGCTGCACCCCTGGCAACCATACCATTCAGGACATTGAACTGAACTAGGATTGCAGCTGATAATAGGGCAGGCAGAACAACCATGAATCTTGCTGAATTCATAAATGTTACAAATGTACAAATGATTGTCTAGCTCGTGAGTATCTTCTTCAGTTAGGTTCCCAATAGAAATAGATGCCATATTCAAATGGATCAAAAAGTAAGGGTTTAATGAAGAGATTATCTACAGGGGTGTAGGCAGACCTGTTATAGAAAGCCAACCGCACATGGTGAGGTGACCTAGAGCTGCTAAAGGAAGAGAGCTGTCACCATTCTTAGGCCCCAAAGGCAAATACAGCTGTGTATCTTTAATACAACCAGCCAGCCCAGTCCACACCCATGCCTGCCATTCCAGACTGAACTCGCCTAGAAAAACAAAATTGCAGATAACGTTATTGCTGGTTTTAAAAACTTTCTGTATGACCATTCATCTTAAAAACATGCAGCCTGACTAATCGAACACCATGTTCTCAGAATAACGGATGGCTCACCAGGGCTTATCAAGTGATTGTTTATCACTTAACCCACCCGAAAACCCCCATCTTACTGTAATCGCTCATCCAAACTGATCTCATGAGGGGCTTTTTCAGATTCTAAGCAAGCCCCGGGCACTGTAAAGTTCGTGTTAAACCATCTCCTCTCGGCCCTCTCCTAGGGCATGTTCTGCTTGGCTTTGCTCTCTTTCCTACAGGTGCCGCGAAGATTCGGTAACACAGTGGTCTGTCTTTCTGTGATCAGCAAAAAGCCCAACTTTGCCTCTTCAACACATGATGAGGGTGAGATTCTTCCAGGGCTGGTGTATGGCAGATCGGTCACCGGAAGTGGGGTAAATGCTGTAGGTGTAGGAGGGGCGCTGTAGCCTCCATAGAAGAATGCAATCCATTCTAGGCCAGGTAGGAGGCAGCTCTGGAAATAACTGTATTCTCTGTGCCTCCAGTCCCCCCTCCTCCAGTGCCCCGTCCGGGTTTTCCTATCTATATCCCTCCAGAAACCAAAAGTGTGGAAACTCTGACTATAACACTGCAGAAGAGAAAAGTATCAGCTCACCTTGCCCCAAAGGAAAGATCAGCCTACAGTGGGGAGGGTGGGATCCTCAAACATCTAGACCTGTACAAATGGATCCAGAAAAACTGGAGTTTCTAGGAATAAACTGAATTAACGTTTTAAAACTAGTCGTAAAATCTAAAATGAAGCTGAAAATTGCATACAGTAAAAACTACCCTGGAAAATCCCTAAATTGCCCATAAATATAGAGTACAAGACACTCAGTAGATATCCTAAACATATTATAAACATATAAAATGTGCAACGTACATAACATACCATAATCTGCAAACAAATAATTCAAGGGCTTTTGCGACACTTACACAATTTTGTAGAAATTCTATATTGCTGGTTCTAGTACTGTTATCATTTTTGACATTAGGTTTTAGCAATTTTCCCAAGTTTTGGTCAATGTTTCTCAGAGGCCTTCCAGTAATCTTACTTAAAAAATTTTTTTGATCTTGAAATGAGTTCCAGTTCATAAGAAAGTTTCTTGAAAGTACCAACAGCTGTGTATCTTTAATCCAACCATCTATCTTTCACAGAGATATATTCATTTTTAGTATTTTGCAGAACAAAGCTAATACTTCTCAGTGTGTAGACATCCAAACTCATATGGCTTTTTGCTGAATCATTTCAGTCAATGGCAAACAATATTACTTTTTACCCTTTAATACTGTAGTTTATATTTCCCAAGGGTGCTTTCTTACATTACCACAGTCTATTATCAAATTCTGGAAATTTAATATTGCTTCACTGATCTCACATAATATATAACCCGTATTCCTGTGTCACTACTTACTCCAATAACATCGTTCATGGCGATTTTTCTGTACTACCAACCCTGGGATCTCATAGTACAGCTTGTTACTGTGTTCCTTCATTCTTATTTGATTTGGAACATGTCTGTAGCTTTTTTCTCTTTTCCCACCTTGACATTTTTGAAGACGGCAGGGCAGTGGTGTTGAATTTGGCTCATCTGAAGGTTCCTTATCTTGTGAGACTTGGGTTCAGGTTATGAGTTGGGTGGCCCAATGGCCATCTCTTAGTGAAGGTGTTGTTTGATTTCTGCACTGTCAGTAAATTATAATTTTTGTTAATTATACTTAAGAGAGACATAGTTTGAGATTATGTTAATCATCTGCTTCTCATTAACACCTCCTTCCATTAATTGCTGAATTTCTTCCTGGAATAATCATAACCTCAATGTGTAACTCCTCAATGTGTGGTGATCCCTCAGGGGATCCTTTGGGAAAATACCAAAAATTTTTAACTTATTTTGATTTCTGGCCAAACTGATTGAAAGCATGTAAGTGGTTCTGTTGAAACACTGTTACAATAACCATACAAGAAAAGTCCTATGGGTAGGAGCCATAATCAGTTCCATTTGTTAGATATAAAATGACTGACCAATAAATCTGATGTTTGGTGCACAGTTTACAGAAAAAAAAATCTTATGAATATGATTTCAATAAAGTAAACATTAAAAGCAAGCTTTTAACTGTGCCGAATAGAAAATCCAATAATAAATTAAAATGGCCTAATGATATTTGCCCTGTAAAGTGCTTGTTTGACAAAACTTGTTTTATTAATGTTATATTCTGAATAATGTGTTTGCTTTCATAAAAGTGGAATACAGATGCTCATGGAATTAAGAAATGGTAAAAATTACGGAGTGTGGTAATGTAGTTTGCTGCTTTAGTACAGGGAAGTTGGAGCCTGGCTTTCATTTCTGTTACTTATTAGATGTGAATATAAGCATGTGATTTGATCTTTGCCTCAAACCATATTCCGCATTTGTGAAATGGGAGAGTACTAATACATAACCTCATGTGATTATTATGAAGATGGAAATAGCTAAGGCGCGTAACTGCTCAGAACAGAGCGGGCGCACGGCCCGTCCCAGGAAGGGTTCCCGTCCTCACCCCGGCCCCTCTGCCATCTTCCCCTCTCTTCTGTGTCTTTCTGGGTGGAGAGAAGGCGACGTTGAGCCTGGGCCACTCATCTACCTTGAGGCCAATGAAGAAAATTAAAAAATAATCCTGGGTGCCGTGCCTCCTTTGATAACAATGTGACGCTGCGTCGATTTGTAAAAGTTGCCTTTTTAGTAGTACAGGTTTGCGATACATTAGGATTTCATTCATTCGGAGGAGTTGGTAAATGCATGCAACACTCCATTTTTTAAATTTCCCCTTTCTCTCCCCTCCTTCTATCTCTCGGTCTCCTTGTCTTTTGCTAAAAGCCTATATTTTCACTTTGTAAACTGAGTAAAGTGGCGTTAAGGGTTTTTCTCCACATAGGTCAGTCATGAGTTTGGAATGTCCAAGAGCCATGTTTGGAATGTCCAGCCCTTCACCTCTCAGGTGGAGGAAACATTTTAACACCACTGCTGCAGCTACAGCTGTAGATAGCCTGTCCATTTTAATTTCTGTGGTGTGCTATGAGTTTATATCAAATTCTCTCACTTGATCCTGGAAAAAAAGCTTCATGAGAGAGCTATTATTGTTCGACTCACCTTATCAAGAAGGAAATAGCTTCTGAGATGCTAGAAGTGTCATCGAAACTCATGGATCTAAGAAGAGAAGGCACCAGAATTTGAACCCTGATATCGGAGGTCATGTAGGGATCCCCTATGCCAAAGTATTTCCTAGAAATAAACCCCCTTAAGTGAGGAACTGTTGTCAAGGAAGTGTGCGTTTACTTTGTTGGCAAAAGAGAATGCAGTTCTTCAGGTCTGATGTGATAGTAAATTATAAATATATATATATATTTTACAGCATAATCCTGGCTAATGGGCCATCCACTTGGGAGAAAGTAGTAATACTCCGTCTTCCAGTTGTCTGATTTATGTCAGTGTCTTCTTCTAGCTCAGCCCAACAAGAAGCCAGGAGATGAGGAAGACCAGGTGACATGGTCGGTGAAAGTCACCTTCCCTGGGCATACTTTAAGTCTCCACGGGCTGGAGAAGGGGAGGTGGGTTTTCTGGGACAGCAAGCACATCTAAGGATTATTCTAAACTACCGTCATGTAACACCCAGAGAGCTGAGAAGATCGAGAAGTTTAAGGAGACACACACACACATGTAAATGGCAACATACTTCTCTAAGTCTGGTAAAAAGGGGCTGTCACGCAGAGGAAACATCCTCAAAGCGGCGCTGTCACGCAGACAGGTGGCACATAGAGTGCATGTGATCCGCAGTCTTCTCCAAGGTGCTTGTCTGTGAAATCTGTCTTTTGATGGGTGACTAAGTTGCATTTTGGAGTGTGGCAAACTTTGCAAGTTTATTGCTTTGCTTTCAGTCTGACTCAGCATCTCGGTGCTAATGAAGTTTACCAAGCTAGTGTGAGCTCCGCCCTGGCAGCTGCTCAATGTTCCCAGGCTGCGGGGCCCTTACAACATTTCCTGGACACCTTGTCTGATGCATCTGTGCTGAGGGCTCTTGGTAGGGAACCCCATCATCGTTCCTTCTCGTGTGCCCCGGCTCCCTGAACTTTCCAGAAGGAACCCTGAGACGTGGACCCGCACGGCCAGATTTGGTTTCTAGGAAGGAAATTGAAAATGAATATTCACAGATTTTCTTTTTTATCTTACTCATCTGGAAATTCATTCCCATGTCCTCATTTCAGTGTGGGGTCTGCTCACCTGCATTTCAATTTCGGGATCTTTAAACATCCAAAGTCCATTTCTGTTAGAGATCTTTTCTGCTCTTCCCAGTGAATGCACAGGGAAGTGAGTGCAGCCTTGATCCTGCCCTGATAGCTCCTGGGGCTGGGCCCTAGCCAGAGACGCCTCACAAATAGCAGGCAGCTGCAACTGAAATCCGTTAATTATTTACAAAGCTCAGTCTTGCCCTCTCTGAAGCAGAGCACTGTAGTTTAGGCATTGTGAAAACTCCAGCAATCCCTTCAACTAATGTCATATATCAACCCTTGGGAAAATTCCCAAGGCTAATTAAGAACAATGGGAATCTGTGAGTTGAAATGTTAAATTAAAATGAAAAGATGCTGCTCTGCAGGAAGGAAAAGGAAACCCAGGATTTTCTCTCTGTTGTGATGCAGTTTTGTCAAAATCCCCCACCTTCAATTTCCTTTATTTTAATTTTTTCAATGATTGAAGTATTTTGTTTGGGGCAAAGTAATCTAAATCAATAGTGAATTACTTAACTAGGAAATGCAAATCAATAGCAACTTCCGTATGCAGGAACTTTTTGGTTTGAGCTGTTATTATGCTTTTGGTTCTAAAAATGTGGCTTTAATTAATGATACACCTAGTGATATCTATCAAAGTCCTGTACAGTAATATTATCTCAGGGCACAAACAACTGGCAACATTTTGTACATTTTATATCTGTAATAAAGAGAAAATCAAAAATAAATCAAATGAAGATAGCAGTTAAAAGGGACAATTGCCATTATAATTTAATGCAAAATACATGGTTAATCATAGAGGTTTATTGATAGAAACTATCAGCATCTTTTCTATCAATAAACCTCTAACAATAATTATGAATATTATAATCATCTAGAAAAATTTAAGTAACTTAAAAATTTTTATTAACACATGTTTGCAGTATGCAATGTTTGTATCTCCTGGGGAGTTGGAACGTGTAACGTATCTTCATTCTTTCTTCATCCCTCATTTTCTTCCCTGTCCCTCCATTTCAGGATCTTCTTTTATTTTGCAAAAGATCTAGCTTCCTATTTCATGTTATTTGCCTTTTCTTTTAGTCTTTGTTTATAATTTGGGTTTCTCATGTAAGAGAAACCATGTGATATGGAAGCTTGTGGGTCTGATTTATTTCCCTCAATGTTATGGTCTCAAGTTGTGTGCACTTTCCTACAAGTGACTGGCTTTTAAACAAATAAAACATAAGTTTTTTTTTTAAGGATTTGTTTCAGTTTTGGTATTCTGATAATAATCTGTGATGCTAAAACAAGAGTTCTAAGCCAGGGACATGAAATTGCTTAACATCTACTCTCACTTTTAAGAGAGAGCCCTCATGGCTGGGGATTTAGCTCAGTGGCTTAAGTGCCTGCCTAGCAAGCATGAGGTCGTGAGTTCAATCCCCAGCACGGTGGGTGGGGGGAGAGCCCTCGAGACTGGAAAATCACACTAGTTTTTGATCTGCAGTTGTTCAGCGTGGAGTAAATACGAGGCTGTTTTGTCTTTCCACATTTGATGGCGAAGAGCCTTCCAGGTGCCAACCATCTACATGCAGAGGACTGCATGCATATTTTCACATACTCCTCCTTTAGCCCCAGGTGGCTTGGACCAACCCTGGACAAACTAAAGTCCTTCCCTAGGAACTGGGTTGCCAAGGAGAGCCTCTGCTTGGACGGATGCATCTCGTATGTAACGCCAGGGAGATCAGTGATTAGTTTCTCACTTCTGCAGAATGCTTCTGGTGACAGTCACCATGGGGAGAAAGGAACAAAGAGAAGCAATCTTGGTGCCTCTGGTTCAGGGCTTTTTGGTGGTATCTGCTTGCCTGCATGTCCTTGGCTCATACTTATTCAAATTGGGTATTATCTCATTCAGTTCTGGCTACAATCCCAGCCTTTCATTTTCACCAGCCATAATCCTATATGCAACTGTTATTTTTTGTTTCTCTTATTTCAGGTTTTTAAGATGGATCTGGAAATTGTGTAACCTTAATGCTCCATAAAAGTGAGACTCCCTTTGTGTCCTCATGAATACAACCTAACTTCTCTGATGTTCATTTAATTTGGTTATTATAAAAAGCAGGAAATCAATCTTGATATCACTAAAATTCTTTGACTCTACTACTGTGTGAAGCATAACTTCCCTTCATGCTCCATTCATTTTTACGACCCACTGGGATATGGATCCTTTTGTTCCAACTTACGCAGAAGCTTAAGGAGTTGGCATTGATTGGTAACAGGAAGAATTTTGAGGAGGAAGTGACTAGGAGAGCTGGAAACTTGAGGGGATTTTAGGTAAAATTCTACCTGTCATTACCACTCTGGAATAGACAAAGGGTCTTCATACTGAAGCGACAATTGCTGAAATGAAAATTCTAGGTATTATATGTTGGGTGTTTTTTTTTTTTTCATTAAAATATCATACTTCCTCCCTGGTGCTTAGATGACATTTGGAAGTTTTGTGGTCTAGTGTTTCTTTCTCTTAAATTTTTTCATTTTCATATATTAAAAATGTTACAGCTTTCAGGTCGATGATGTATACTGTAAATTGTATATTATTAATGTATGATTATTGAGAAATATTTGTATTTATTTATTTTTATTTTTGGTTATTGATTTTTGCTGGTGCTGTCCAGTTACCACAAGTCTTATCTCACTGTTATGGCTGCCTCTTAGTTTCTTCTTTTTGTGAGTGTATAATGTACCTTAACATTTGTTTCTCAAAGTTTTTATAGTTTTTTATTGTCTTGAGTATGGTTTCATACATTTTTGTTTTTAGGAAGAATTCAGAGTCATAAGGTGGTAGTTGGTTGCGTGTATTTTTTAGCTGCAGGAATTAACAATACAGTTAACATGGGAACTTTCAAAAGTAGCTTTAATTAGAAGTGATTTCATTATTAGTCTCATAGTCCATGTCAAATATCAAAATGAAACTACGAAAATCATATCATGAGAACTACAGATTACAGCAGAGGAGGGCCAATTGTACACAAAATAAACCAATATTAATGGATAGCAACAATCAGTAACAATCCAGAACAGTGGAGAAAACATTGGCCTGACCCCAGCTGTCTTGATCTGGACTTAGAGGTGCTAGAGTGAGGCAAATGCAGAATGGTTGGTGTTACGAAGCCAAAATGACTCACACAGGTAGTGCGGGCAGCTACAGAGGCCTATTGTTAGCATGTACGCCTTTCTGCGAGGGAACACAGGCTGTGACCCAATGATCTACAAGTGACTGCAAAAAAAAAAAAAAAAGAATGTAACAGATTAAAATATTTATTTGATGTACAGTGCAATAGATGGAGGGTCAGCAAGAAGGGCCTTGTCTTTTGGAAGCGTGCAGGAAGGGAAGAGGGTCCCTGAGGTCTGAGCAAACTCAGGACCTCAGGACTGGAACACTGACTGGCTGAACACAAACCACCACAGTTCCACTTTGGCCCTACGTCCCAGGCAATTCCTAGGTAATTCGTCACACGCAGGTGTCAGGCATGAATATTTAATTATGTTCCTCCTCTGTTTAAACATTTTAATAACACCAAAGCCCTGAGTAACAGCGCAGATTCTTCAGTATGACCCAAAGCGTCCTTCGTGGACCTTCTCACGCTTTCTCCTCCAGATTCATTGTTCAATTTTCCCCTTTCATTTTCTGTAGTTCAACACCCCAAGATATTAAAATTCCGAAAAAGTAACTCTACTTTATGCAATTATGTTTTTGTACCTGCTATTACTTCTGACTATAAAACGTTCACCTTGAAAAAGCTTCCCTGTCCTTCAAGTCTCAATTCACACAGTGCTTCTATTACCAGTCCTGCCTTACTGATTCTCCCAGTTGAGTTGGTCCCGGCTATCCCTGTATCTCCTCAAATTACAGTGGTATTATAACTTGCTGGAATTGTATTTTATGTGGATATTTCTCACACTAGAAATACCATCTGATTGTGGACAGATTCCATGCACTGTTCATTAACCCCAATGTTTAACATTATGTCTGACCCATATTGGGCTGTAAATGCTTACAGAATGGACAACAGACAGATTTTCAATTAAACTTTGGCATAAGAATGAGGTTTGATATAATATACATACAGGTCTTGTTGCGGACATTAGAAAAGAAAGCCATAGTACAAGGAATATCTGCACATCTTGGTGTGGAATCCTTGAGTACAGCTCTCTATGACTTTCTTGAAGCTAGAAAAAAAATCTTTTCATTGTAGGGGCAGAGTAAGTCTGCTTATATGTTGGAATTAAGTAATAGCAAAACCATAGGATAGAATAATATAAAACAGAAAGCTAGAAGCCTGACCAGCCAGTCTTCAGAAAAGTAGACTCTGTACTTGGAAGAAGCTGTGGAAGGAACTTGAGCTCTGCAGTTATAGAGAACTCAGTTATTTGTCATGTCAGGTATCGAACTTGGGTTCTCTGAGTCTCTGCTTTCCCAATTTTATACTGTGGAGAATAATACTAAGAATAGATAGCTTGAATATTATGCAAAGTTATAAAGCATGAATGTGACGGAAACTGAAAATACGTTTCTTTTGTTCTCTCTTTGTTTTATCCAACTACTCACTCTTTTCCAACTTCTCAGGATTGTTTTGAGAAGAAAACTAAAGCCATAGATGAAAGTGTACATCACAATTTCACATAAAGCAAATATCTTAATAGTCGAGCCTAAGTACAAAGAATGCTATCACCTAGAAAATGTCTAACACTGAGATATTTGAAATGTTTGTCACAAATACACAGCAGACTCTCAACTAGTGTGTATTATTTAAGAGTACATGTGACCAGTAGCATAAAAAATATGGGTGAAGAAGTTACATGGAGAAAATGAATCTCTTAGAAATATTTTATTTACAAGTTGTTTTATCCGGAGTTCTCAAATAGCTCAGGTTGAATCTTCCTTTGTGCAGTTGAGAAAATTACACCAATAGGAGCTTAAAGGCGTTGCTTTTCTTCTAGCTAATTAAACATGCTTTTTTCAAATGTCTTCCCAGTTTTTTTTTCTCCACCCTAATAATCTCACACTGTGTGTCAGTCTGAGTTTGATCAAAGAAGCACTGCCTCTATGTTGTGCATTAATATGTGAAGTATTTATTGAGGTTCTTGGATTTATACAGTTGTGGGATGTGGTTAAACCATTGTAAGAGGCCTTTTTGGCCAGATCTGAGGGTGGAGACAGAAGTCCACAGAGCAGGACTGGGAAGGAAGATGGATGTGAGATGATAGGAACTAGCAGAGGAACTTGCTAGACCACTTGCAGCCCGTGAGGAAGGTGAAGGCCCATGATGGCCCCTCTCTGCTCCTGTGCACTGATGATGCAGTACCTTGCAGGAGAACCTATTGCCTAGTGTAAGAACCTATTGCCTGGAGCTAAGTCTTGATCTGCAACAGCAAACAGGAATGAGGATATGGTGGGACTTAGGAACCGCAGAGGGGAGGCGCCAGCAGTAACCAACAGTGTGCGTGAAGCTGCAGGGAGCCCCATTGCCTGCTTTGACCTTCCCAGTACAAAACAATGTGGCCCATAACTCTTGTTAACCAGGAACTCTGCAGGGAAGGAATTCTGAGAAACTTACTTCAAGGGGAGCTAAGTTGACATACTCTAAATTCAGCACATTCTGAAGGATTGTGCAAAATTTCTCCTTGGTACTTTTCAATTTCTTAACCTAACTTGCTTTCATCTACATTCTTGGGATAAAATCTCCCTCCTCTTGCCCCCCGCTGACATCCTAACTCTCTTTACCAAAATTGAGCTTTATTTGCTATTCAATAGATAAATGAATCAAACCCAGTCTATCAATTTTCCAGGGCAATGTTTAACTTTATCTGTTTCATAATGGATTCCCAGAACTAGTAATCACACTCAACTCACTCTGTTCAGCAGTGTCTTGTTCAAAATGAATTCTGGTTTAATGGTTTTTCCATGTTACTATGAAATGCAGTCTGTGCCTCTTCCTTATTTCTCTTGCAGCTAAGTCTTTCATTTTGCAAATGTAGACAAATCTGTGTTATACTAAAAACTTGAAATGGATTAGCGAGGTATCCTTCATGGTGCAAAATTAATTTATTGTTTAAAATGAAAGCAATTTTCCCTGGTTCGGCTTTGAAGAAGAATATGGAAAGTCATGCCATTAGCAATCATTTGTGTATTTTATACAGATTTAATAAGTCTTTGCATTAAACATTGGCTTCCATGTGGAGATTATAAGGACTCTCGGATTATCAAATAAAGGTTGAAAGCTTGAGTGTGATCAACACACCACACTGACATTTTCCCTTTTCCCTTCTTGTACATGCTAGAAGCAGGTATCAAACATGTAAAAGAAGTGATGCACTACAGCAGCCATGGTGATGGAGTTGGCAGAATGAGGGACCAAGGTGATGGTAGATCCCAAGTAGAGATGAGCACAGTGTGACCTATGTCGGCAAGGTGAGCCTCCCACACTGCTGTTTCCTACAGAAGTTCAGAACCTCCTGAAAAACTGTGCACCTCACCTGACTGACAGCTGCAGGTGTGAAGGTGGGACAGGTCTCTAAGTGTGGCAGACACTCCTCTTGGGAGAGGGAAAGTGAGAGGCAGCACCAGGATGCTCTGGGCAAAGGATATGAGGGACATTTTGGATGGGGTCTCCAAGGGACTTTGGCTCCTGGAGGTGGGAAGGAAGTGTCAGGCCAGCCACCTGTAGAAGGGAGAGTACGTGTGAGTAGTGTGGTCACCCAGGAACCTCAGGATCATTTACACACAGTCATCTGGGAAGGTGTCCTGAATCTGTGTGATACTAAAGACTTGGTGGTCTATAAGCTAATTGTTATATCTTTACTCCCCCCGAGTAGTTGTTTTATCCATATCTGAGTTTTACAAAGACTATCTAGGTGGAGTTATGAAGATCACTACCACCTAAGGACATGCAGATGATACTGTATGAGACGTCAGTGTTATGCTGTGTCATGGATTATACCTAAATATTCCCTCAAAGCCTCACATGCTAATAGAAGGGGCTTTGGGAGCTGACTGGATCACAGGTATGTGATACTTGATTAGTCCTCCAGTGGGTTCAGTATAGTTCTGGGTATGGATGATGGATTGGCTGAAAAGGGAAGACCCACCCTGGGTGTGGGTAGCACCACCCAATAGGCTTGCAGCCTGGATGGAATAAAAAGGGAAAGGTGGAAGGCTCACTGCTTGCTGACTGCCCTGCCGTGGACTGTTTCTCCTCTGCCATTACCCTTCTGCTATGCTGTCCTTCATTGGACCCAGGTAACTATGGACTGAAATCTCTACAAACTGTAATCTAAATAAACCTCTCCTCTTTTAACTAGTGGATATTTTTGTTCTAACAACGAGATATTAATTGAGATGAACTCCTAATTAATTTTAATTTACTCTCAAAACTTTGTTAGTGATACTGCCACTTTTTAAATGAATACTAAAATTTTGTCTGAGGTTGTTCATTCTACAGATACTTGTTGAGTACCAACTATGTGCAAATACTAAGGAAAGAGAAGGCTGAGAGAATACCCTTGATCTCATGGAGATCTCTTGTTTTCTAGAAAGCTGATCAACTGTCATTCCTTACTTTTATTCCCTGAAACAGTGGATGCAAATCCCCTTAACTTTTCCATTTCTCTTTGAGTCTCCCCATCTCTGCCTCTCTTCCTTCACTCTTAGTCACTGTACCTCACTGTATGAAGAAGGCAGAGTAGAGTAACTCAGTTTCTTCCCACTTCTGTAGAGAACAGAACCCCAGCTGGGGATTTAGCTCAGTGGAGTAAGAGCCTGCCTGGCAAGTACAAGGTCACGAGTTTGATCTCCCCCACCAAAAAAAAGAATAGAACCCAGCCTGACTTTCCTTTCCTTCTGACACAAAGGACCAGGCAGTAATTTTGAAACTTCTGTGCAGGCTGGAAGGTCATAAAGCTATGCACATGCCTATGTTGGCTTTGGGAATTCAGCTACAAAATTGAGAGGACACAGCATTTTGCTTAATTCCAAAGTGAATTTGTTGTTATACTCCAAAGCTTTAGCATGCCTTCAGAGCATCTGCTATATTTTAGTAACTCATTTTGGCAATTTTCAAAGAAAGCTACATCTTCTCTGAAATTATAGCATTGCTTTTTTGAATGAATTTTTTGTTAGTTGGTAGTTGGTCAGTAAGACATCAGAAAAGTGATGGGATTATAAAATTGTTTAATTTAAAAACAGACTGTACTGGTCAATTTTCTGCTGCTACCGCAGAATCCTTGAGAAGTGGTAAATTATAAACAACAGCGTTTTATTTGGCTCACAGTTCTAAGAACTGGGACGTCTAACCCTAATCCCTTCTTGAATGTCCCAGCTCTCAAATTCTCACACTGGCGATTGTTTCCAGCACACAGGCTGAGAGTGTGGCTCGCCTACAAGTAACTATTGGGGAGAATGCTAAACTGCAGCAGCGCAAGCCCACAAAAACTCTTCTTTAATCTCTGTAGTCACAAAATTTAGGTCAGCAAAAAACTTTGGTAATAAGCAAAAAGTTTGGTAATAAGTAACTGAACTGGTAGAGTTACGAAGTTGAAATGAGTTCCAGCTCTACCATTTAGTAGCCATGTAGTTTTGTGGAAACCTGGAAAACTAAGTTTTATCACCTATAAAATGTTAACAACACACTCCCATCAAAGTTATCGTAAAACAGTAGGGCAGTGATTGAAGTCTCCCCCCGGAGGTTTAAACCCTAATCTTAGCGTGAGGGTATTTGGAGGTGGGGCCTTTGAGGCATAGTTAGAGTAAGAGTAGGAGCTTTAATGAATGGAATTAGTACTCTTACAAGAGAAGACAGAGGAGAGATGGTCCCTTTCTGGGCCATGAGAGGATACGAGGAGAAGGAAGAGGTCTCTTACTAGGCAAGGAGGCCTTCAGAACCTTGCACTTGGACCTCTACAGTCATGAAAAGTGCATGTTCGTTGTTCATGCTACCTGGTCTGTGGTACTTTGTTAAAGTAGCCTGATTAGATGCAGATGAGAAATTGAGATACCCAGCACATTACTTGGGTTAAATAGTAATTGACTCAAGGTTTCACGAGTTTTCTTTATACTTTCTGTCACCTCTCATACTTCCCACCCTCTTCCTGCATCTCCTCACTGGACCAGTTTTGCACAGAGTCAACTATAAGTGAAATGCAATTAATGCCAGAAGGTTCCAGAAGAGCTGAACCAAACACTAATGTTCCCAAACAGTTAATCCTCTTAGAGGCAGTTTTGAGTTATATTGTTATTTGGTTGAGCAGTATGTCTTGCCTGTTTGACACAAGTTTAGGTAATAGAAACCTAATGAGCCTTCTCTCATCAAAAGGCTATCTCTACCCTAAAAGAAAATGTGTTTGCAAGGAGTCAATTATCTTTTTGCTTTCTTGGCCAAATTTTGTGATGATAAGTTAGTAACAAGAATTATAATTAGAACACTGAGAGTATCATTCCATTTTTTAATCATGGAAATCCTGCCAGTGGATTAGTAAGGCAGAGCCAAAGCAAGAAACACTGATTGAGAAACTTGTGCCTTCATTTTAATATAGATATATCACATGCCTTTGATTAATGCAGGAGTGCTTGTCCTTCTGGATGAATTTGCTAATTCATTTGGTGGAATCTGATCTATCTTCCTTAGTGAAGAGAAATAGGATCATTTGCAAGGGATACAACAGACAGCCGCATTTGTTTTAATCTCTGGTGATGTATACTATGGCGCACTGTAGAAAATGCCCCATCTTTATTTCTTAGAGTTAGCTTGATATTTACCACCTTACTGCTGATTTAGTACAGGCGCAAGATGCAAGTGAGGAAGGGAAGATATTCTCAGGGACAGTGGAAGGAGCAAAACAAAATGGGTTTGGTAGATGGCTTTTGGCTACTGTTGACTTTGCTCAATTGACGAGATGCTGGTGTTTAATTAAGTTCATGACTGTAGGAATAGAAATGAGGGTGCTTCTGTGTCCCCCTTACCTCAGACCTGACTGCTGCAATCTTGAGAACTCAGATTCTGTTTCTCTTGGAGAAAGGTTGATACTAAATGAGAATGGCAACAGTTATCCTAAATCCAGCTCTCCCTTTTCCTGGTACGAGATTATGTTTGGTACTATATGAGAATAAGAAATGAGGTAATTCTATTCACACAGATAACTGAATTTACAAATAAGTTTTGAGTGTTTATTACTTTTAAGGCCCTGATTTAGACCCTAAAGATAAAAAAAAAATGAGTAAGTCATCATTGTGTTCCCAGGAAACCCAAAGTTCAATAGACAGGATCTTTGCCACAAACATCAGTGGTCTAAGAGCTGTGTTTTAGGTTAATTTCCTAAAAGCCCAGGCCAAGTTGGGGGATTTTGTGCAACTGATTTACTGAGAAAGTGTTTTTAGGAGAAAGCTGTAAGGTGAGGAGGGAAGTAGATTAGGCCAGGAGAAGAAATAAAGCCGAGATGTGGGTTCAGCAGTCTCACCTCAGTCTGATTCCAGGGAAGCTGTGCACTGTAGGCAGCACCACAGCCTCCCTGCTCCTCCCTTCAAGAGGCGGGGCCTTTACACACATCAATTACCTGGCCATTCCGGAGCCCCGCCCCCTGGAGTATTCCTGGGCTTCTATTGGCCAACGATAATTGTCAGAAGAAAGATAATTATGGGCCTTTAGAATTCAAGCTCTTGGCACTGGCCTGGTAAAGGGGACCAGTGGAATATACTACTAGATATAAAGGGATAAATATGATGTGGTTTTACACCCAGACATTAAACAACTACAGTAAACTACAGCAAGTGTAAGAATAAGGGTTTGTACAAGGCAATCTAGAGAAGAGATTGTCCAGTTGTACTTTTGTTGGCACTTTATCTTATAATACAATTGGCACTTTATCTTATAATACAAAAACTGGAGCTTTAAAAAATAAACGTGGTGGTAAAGAGTACGGTCTTGAAAGTCTTCAGAGCTTCTAACCGAGATAGACTTACAAGGAATAGCCTCTAAGGATATGATGGGAAATTAGCGAGTGGCATATTTATTACATGATCCTGAATTAAATCCAGTGGGAACTTTTTTTTCCATCTGATGGTGCTCTTCCTGCATAGGGGGTGTGATCAAAAACTATGGTGAAAGTTTAAATTAGCACGATCATTATAGGATAAGACATACTGCCAGCAATCCTGGTCAGAATACCTCCTCTCACTTTGAAAACACTTGTCCCATTGTTCTTGCCACTTGCTAAGTAGTTCTGGAAGTCCTCTTCCCTGAGTGTCTTGGGTCACACTGTCATAACTGTCTCAATGTCCTGAATCAATTCAAAATGTTTACCTTTCACAGTCACCTTGACTTTGAGGAAGAGCCAGGGGTCACACTGAGCCAGACACAGTTGATGGTAGAAGATACAGCAAAATGGTTTTATTGGACAGAAATTGCCATAAACATCTAAGCCATGAAGGGTAATCAAAATATATGGCGAATATTTAAGTTTTATTTATTGCAGGAAAAAATGCATTCCTTTAACTCCCCTCAAAATACCCAGAATATTCTCCCTGGCTTTGAACACACTTATCCCACCATTCCTGACAATGTATCCTTTACTATAATACATTTTAAAAAAACATTTAAATGTCCACCACATCTCAATCATTCCTTGCATACCATGATCTCTCTGTATACCTTACACATGCTGTCTGCCATGGATTTGTATCTTTATCTCTATTTCTCATTCTATACATTCTTTAAGAAAGGAGTAGCATCAGATTTTAAGGAAGAAGGCTATTCATAATCCAGTGATAAACACTTTCCTGGAAAACACTTATGGTGATATGTTCTCCTTTGGAGTGAAAACATTTGAGCATTATAGATATATTTTCATTTAATAGTAGACTTGTTCTGCCAAGTCCAATGATTAAAATGTGTTTTTATAAAGCATTTTTCCAAAGGCTATTTTCATGTAATGCTGTGTTGCTTGATTTGCTACATCTTGGAAGAAATCTTGATGGTTGGCTTATCGGACCTCCAGAGAAAACGGGGCGATCCCTGGGCTAACATCTCTAATTGGTTCCAGATCTCTGCTTCTTGTCATGTGCTCCTCTAGCCTTTATTTAATTCTATTACTAACAAATTCAAATCATATTTCAGGGTATTATCTGATTCACTGCCCACTCAAATATCCGTGTTTTAAAAATACAATAAAATTAAGCAAGTTCTCTTTGTGTGTCTAGCTCAGTGTCATTTTCCATGACTTCCTTTTTATTTTAAATCCTAGTACACAGCACTTTGCTTAAAGGTTGAGAGAATGGTCATGTATTTCCCTTCATTGTTTATTACCTGAGTTTTTCATATTTCATGTCCTTTTTTAATGGTCTTCCCAAAGTCTTCTGACAGTGTTCTTTGAATTTGCAACTATTTAAAAGCAAAACTGAGAAAGGAAACTTTCTGTGACCTCCACAATTCCTTTCCATATTTTCTTCACATGGGAACGCTTGTAACCATGCTTGTATCCGTGAAACGCCACTTGGGAGGGAGAATTATCTTGTTTGAATTCTGTCTTCATCTCTCCATTTTTAACACCTAATAGATAACTGTGGGGGAAAATGCTTTATCAAGAATTGTGTATGGAGAGAGAACAAGGAAAACACATATTCTAAGGACTCAATCGCAAAATGCTCTGGTAGAATGTAGAGTGAGCTCTCTGTAAATCTTAATTCTGCTTTTACGCAGGCTTATGGAAAAAGCTGAGTAAGAAAGAATTGGCAACTTATGTCTTTCTGAATTTTGTTATTCTTGCACATTCTTTCCTGAGAGGAGAGGATACATGAGGCCTTCTTTAAATATGAAAAAGGCTGACAGGGTTAGGAAAATGCTTTTTTATTTGTATGACTCCTGTCCTTTTTCACGTATTTGCATTTTTCCCTTAGGAGGAAGAGAGATGGACCTTTCAAAGCTGCTTATCTGTGGAAAGTTTGAAGTAAAAATTTGGATAATTTATGAAGGAGGATAGAAGAGATTCTGCAAAGAGGATTCTCCCTTAGCTACATTATCTATTAAGGAAAACCTGGATTATGTCCATTTCATTGCTGTAGTTACATCCAGCTTTGCTACCTTTAGAGATCTAATTATTCCTTTGTTGCTTCAATTAAATAAAATCAGAGTAGACGTGAACTGATCTTTTTTCTTTCTTATCTCCGTGTTTTGGTTCAGAATTGGGAGAAGCAGGCACTTGGAGGTGCTCTCATTTCTCCTGGTTAATCGCATTAACTGACATTGCTTATTGGCGTTATTTTAGTCTTTTAGGGACTGGCAGACTTTAACACTTTCTCTGGTAGTAGCATTTTGATTTTGCATTAGCAGGCCGGTCCGTTTCACTCCAAGTCCATATGGTTTGGGTGAGGCTAAGCGGTACCTACCCTGCTCCTCACCCCCCTCAGACCCTGGGGTCACATGACCCAGGGGGCACCCAACCCACGCCAGCCTCATGGCCCCACAGGATCTGAAGCTAAACCTGGGGTAGCTCCGGCCTCATAACTAGAATACTTTCTTAAGGGGATAAAAAGGGTGCTCCTACCCTCTGTCTCTCTCTGTCTTTCGGTCTTTCTCTTTCTGTCTCTCTCTGTTTTAATTCCTAAGTGGCTGTAAACTGAACCATCAAAGGCAAAGACACTCCATCATTCTCAATTTATTTTATAGAGACAGGATGCAGCTGGGCATGATAGCTTATGTCTGTAATTCCATCTCTTAGGAGGATGAGGCAGGAGGATCTCTGAGAGTCTGAGGCCACCTGGGCTATATAGCAAGTGAAGGCAGCCTGAACTATGGGATTGCCTTTGCTGCTTTTGGTAGATCATCCACTTATTATGCCCATGATGACTCATAAGTAGATATCTCTGTTATCCCCACTTCACACATGAGAAGCTGAGACCTAGACAGACCAGGTAGCCCCGTGAGGGTCACATGCCAGTGAGTAAATAGCAGTGTGTCTAAACTGAAGCTTGTGCTTTCAGCTACCGCGTGGCATCCGACGGCGTTCCAGTGAGCAGAGGGAGCCTGCACTGGACCGTTCTGCCAGCCCTGTGTGCTCGGAAGAGAGAAACGAAGCGAAAATGGGGGCAAATGTCCAAGAGAGTCACCAGTCAGAGGCCTCGGCCTGTCAGTGACCAGAGGTCACACCATGGACGTCTTGGACAGTTGTAAGGTGCGAAGCCATCGATACTCGACTAAGTTGAGTCCTGTGTTCCCCCGCCAAGCCAAATGTGCCATTCAAGGCAGCCGGGGAGGTGGCTAGGGTTAGGGTATTGCGGTCAGCGTAGCGGGGCCCAGAGTGCTCTGAAGTTTGCCAGAATGACAGCCATGGGCCTGGCCTGCTGTTTAATGTATGTTTAAATGAATTACTTAACTAATACACTTGCTCATTCATTCATTCATTCATTCATCTTTCCTGTTTTACACTACAGCCACAAATGTGAGTTCTTTTACTTTAAGACAAAAAGAAAGTAGAATAGATGTGGTGATGAGGTTTTTGCTGTGACACGCAGCTAAGCCCAAGAAGGTCCCTCAGTATTTAGTGTTACTCACTGTCCTTCTCCAGTGGCAGATACATTTAATTCTAGAGATGTTCTCAGATGCCTCTTGAAACTTGAGAGTTGTATAAATAGTGCCCTTCTCCTTTTAAGCTGGCAGGAAGTCATCAGAATTCTGCAAGTGTCTCACTAGATGCTACATTTAGAAGATTTTATGCTGAATACCATGATATAATTGGGGGAAAACACAAGGAATCAGATGCATGTGGGTTCCAATTCACATAACTGCTTATGGGTGTGTGATACTGGGTAAAGAATTTAATATCACTCATTGAGCGTAGGTTTCTTTAACAATAACAAAGAGGTGGATGGTTATAATGTTCAAATGGATTTGTGAATATGAAATATGCTGTATGTTCATATTCACATACCTGATAGATATGTTTCCCACTCTTGTATGGTTTCTCAGTTTTCTCACCTGTCATATTGAGACAATAATATTTACTTGTAAGACTGATCATTTAAGGAGAGAACATAGTCGATCCTCAATAAATGGCAAGGTCTCCTGAGTCTTTGCTGAAATTCTTTTTTTTTAATTTTATTTTTAAAGATGGTAAAACTAAATATAACAAAACAGAACAAAACAAATCATAACTTAACAATGTAAGAGACACAGATTTCAAAGCAAGGCAACCGGAGATCTTCTGTCTATCATATTGTCCTTGTTTTCTTCCAAATAGTTGTCCATATCCTCACATACAATGAATTTATAAAAAACAATATGCACAATTTTTTTTTTATAATGGGGATCAAACTCACGACCTCACCCTTGCCAGGCTGGCGCTTATGCTGCTGAGCTAAATTCCCTGCCCAAAACAAAATAGTATAAAACTGATCAGAACAGGATGATAAAGGCATTTTAGGTCTTCAAGACCAGACAACAGGGAAGTCAACCATGGCTGCCATAATGTCTCTCATTCTCTTCAAAATAGCTGCCCATACCTTCATGTATGTTGAAATTTAAAAAAAAAAAAAACAGACTAAAATTGCTCTGAACAAAGACTAATAGTATTGCTGGATTCACATCATGATGCTACAGAATCAGCACAGGGTACCTTAGTGTCTCTTTTCCTCAAAGTAGCTGATCTTTGCTGAGATTCTTAAAACTATGGCTTCATATCCTCACTGGAAAAAATAGTTTTCTAGTAAATTCTAAGAAAAACACTACATATTTGAAAAATTACATTTTTTACTCAAGATTCATTGCAACTCTGCACTGTATCTGGAAAGACAAAATAGAAACTTGAAGGTGAAACAGGAAGTAGATTAAAAATCATATAATAAAATGGAGCTAATCAAAACTTTGGAAATATATGTGTGTATATATATATATATATATCCCCTTTGTGGCTTGATCAACACTGTTCTAATACTGTACTTTAAAAATAAGAAAAGTGCTTTTGGACCACAGACAGAACAAAGAAAAGATTACTTGCCTCATTTGTGCTCTGAGTGATCAGGAATTCAAATTTTTAATCAGTTGTGACATATATTTGTGTCATATTGGGCCCAAGCCTTATGGTTGACAGTCCAGTCATACATAAGCTCTCTTCCTGTTGAAAAGTTGATTTCTGCTCTAGGTCCATTCTATGTTCACTCTTGCTGGAATGTTGAGTAATGTAGCATACAATTTCTTTTATCCCTGACTGCATACTAGCAAAGGAACTGTTCTTTTGAAAAATAGCCAGTTAAAATTCACTGTAGCAGACATAGGTTGTGCATCTGGTCAAAAGGTATAAACTCTCACCTTCCCTGTGACTGGTGTAGCAGAGAATTTCTAGGCGTTCCTACAAATGATCCCAGCCATGTGTTACAGGCGATCCGGGAGACCGCTTCCACACCCAGCTCCAAACGAACACCATGGCTGTTGCTAAATGTGGCTTTATTTCCCACTTGCTGGGCTGGAATATCCCCTCAGATTAGAGAGGAAGCTGTCTTTTGCAGTTTATAAGCACAGCTCCATCAGAACTGAGTAATAATAGCACGGATCCTGAGCTTTTTTTATAGTCAATTTCATTTCTACTTTGAGAAACAAATTCTTCACCGCATTTGTCAGCAGAGGCAGAATGGATCTTGGTAAAAGTTAAAGCATAAATAGTACAGGAAATGATAATGGAAATCTACACATGTGAATCTGATTCCCTTCTATTTATTTCCAAATAGTTATTAAGCCCATGCTATATGCAAAATAGTATGCTCAATGCTTATGTCACATTAACTCTGTCAATATTTATTATTTAGATTATCCTGGTTACATTTAATAAAACCTCAGCTTCGTGGAGCTATGCAGTTTAACTTGTCATGGGTAAGTCTGATTACCTTGCTGTGTTTTTACTGTTACCTATGATGTTATAGAGCCATCTTAACTTTTTGGAATAGTTTAGCTTACATAGGGCTAATTTCCTGAAGGAATTCTCCCGTTAAGATCCTTGGAGCATATCAAAGAAATCTAAAAAGCTTCCCGTTCACACACACCTGCCACCCGGTAGTAGAACCCACTTCCACTTTAGCTTATACGGAACTCTGACTCCCATCTCGCTATCAGATTGTTTTTACTGCCTTCTCCTTGGGGAGGCTGATAAAGCAAGTTGCCATGCTAGATATGACATGTACACCCCATTTACCAGACAGTGATAAACATAAACCTCTAATCCAACGGCCCTAGCCAAACTGAATTTCACAACCAAATCCGAGAGATTGGAGGAGATGCTTTCCCAGTTAAGCTTCTGATTACAGCTTGCGAAAGACTCTGGAGCAGAAAACCCGGTTAAATGGTTCCTGAACTCCTGGTGCACAGAACCTGTGCTACCGCGTATGAATGTATGGTATCTTATACAGCTGTGTTGGCAGTAATTTTTAATGCAGCAATGGATCATTGAAACTATTGATAGTACCCAAACCTTCGTTTGAATTCTCACCTGGTCCTATTCCAACTTTACTAATACTTAATTAAAAAAAAGAAAGTAACTATTTTTACTTGCTCTCTCTTAACTTTGCTCTTATGGAAGCATCAAAAAATAATAAAGTGTTCACAAGACCGAGAGGACATCAAGTTTATTCCTGAGGTCTCTAATGTCTTGTCTTGGGCCAGCCATTGGACAAACTTGGTTGTGATGTAGTGGGGAAGTTTTGTTTTGTTGTTTATTTTATATCTAACCTGATTGACCTTTAGAGTTTTTAAAAATAGCAATAAAATAGTAACATTAAAAATAGCCAGTTTCTGCAGAGATGTATATTGTGTTTTATTTTCAGCATCAGTTTTGTCATCAAGATAAATCTCAATTTATGTTCCCAGAACCTCTGAGACAAAGACTTATAGAAGAATCTTTGACAAGACTGTATTATTGAAGTGATAATAAAAAAGTATATTATCAATAAAGAGTATAATTATCAAAGTGATATCAGCAAGATAGCAAAATAAAAATTCTGGACTCTCCTTCCCCCCATTAATACTGAGTCATTAACAAAACATGGACAAATTCCCTTTGGAAGAAATCCAGAAACTAGCGAGAGACTCTCACATCCAAGGTTAGCATGAAACCAGTCATGGTGAGTAGGTAGGAGAACAAAGAAATATTTTCAAGTCATATATCTGACAAGGGGTTTACTTCTGTAATGCATAGGCAGCTTCTACTTCTTTGTAGTGAGTACAAACAAAACCAGTCCAAAACAGATAAACAAAACATCGACTAAATACAGACCCCCAAAAGAAAAACCTAATAACTCAGTTAAAGATGGGCTAAAAATTTGCTTAGTTATTTCTCTTGAAAAGGGACACAGATAGTCAGTTAGTATATGAAGAGGAAACAACTTAAACAAGAAAGAGTCTTTTTGGCTTATGGTTTTAGAGGTTCAGTTCACTGTTACCTGAGGTTCCATTCATCGCTTTGGGGCTGCCGTGGCATGGCACATCTTGTAGGATGTTGAAGATCCAAACTGTAACAGTGCTCATCATCACTAAATATCAGAAAAAGGCAAGTCACAGTCACAATGAGCTGTCACTGCACATCTGCTGGGATGGCTTATATCAAAAGGGAAAAAAAGCAGGTGTTTTGGAAAATATGGAGAAATTGTTAGCCATGTATATTGTTGGTGAGAATGTAAGCTAGTGTATCTTCTATGAAAAATAGTATGGCTATTCCTCAAGAAGTATCACAGGACCTAGCAGTCCCACTTCCAGGTATTCAAGTCCAAGAGTCTTGATATCAAGATTCTGGTGAGAAATTAGATATTATTTTCACTCTAATATAATAAGTAATAGTCAAGATTAGGCCAGGAGTAGTGGTGCACGCCTGTAATCCCAGCACTTAGAAGGCTGAGGCAGGAGGATCGTTGCAGGTTTGAGACCAGCCTGGGCTACAAAGTGAGCCCAAGGCCAGCTGAACTGCATAGAGAGATCCCGTCTCAAAAGACAAAGAAAAAAATGCAGATACATCCTAAATAACCTTTAACAGATAGATAAAGAAACTGTTATATATTAATAAGATGGAATATTATTCAGCCTTAGAAAGAAGGAAATTATGGCATCTGCAAAAATACAGATGAAATTGGGGGACTTTAAGTGAAATAAGCAAGTCATGGAAGAACAAATGTTATAGAACTCAGCCTATCTGAAGTACAAAATAACCTAAAGCAGAGGGCAGCGTCAGTGGCTGCCTGCCCCTGGGGGAAGGCGGGAGGGAGTACAGAGACCTTATTCAAAGGGTAGAAAGCTTCAGTTATATAAGGAGAGAACATTCTAGAGTCATGCTGTACCAAAATGTGTCTACAGTTACCACTAGAGCATGGCGCACGGAGACATTTCTAAAAAGGGCAGATCTCCTATTAAATTCTCTTAAGACATTTTTAAAAATAGCTTAATATCCAGTGAGTGACAAGAGGGTAAAGGGAACTTAATCCCACAGGGGCCAAGGGAGGCTGTGCAGCCCACAGCCCGCAGTCTCCTTCCCCGGGAGACTCGGGGTAACCTACAGTGAGGCATCCAAGAGGGCGGCCTGCTGGAGGAAGGGAAGGGATGGTCACCCCCTCAGCACCTGCAGCCTCTCCATGTATGAATGCAGAGGCTTCTCTGGTCAGGTCACCTCGGGCACTTACTCCAAGGTGCTGGAAACCGGACCAAGTTACAGAGCTTGCATGAGTGCGGTTAAGCGCTGAGCAGACACAGGAGGGCTTAAAAGTATCTGCCACACCAGAGGTGCTGCCTTTCCCGCTTTGCAAAACAGGAAAGTAGGCAAGCAGAGGTTGACTTCTTGCCATGCCTCTGCTTGTCTGGAGCAGAGCTAGGAATAAAATCCAATGAGATGTGAGATAATCCTCTTAGGTTGTTAGCAGGGGTAACTGCACTTTGATTTAGATGCATGTAAGTAGCGAACACCCCTCACTAACAGGTATTCTGTAATTGTTTCGTGTTTGAATGCCTGGAGTTCTCCAAAAACAGACTGGACAACATGGTACACAAAGGATGGGGTTTTGGGGAACTGTACCCTTAATCAGCAACAGCAGCAAATATAACAATAGGTAGAAAATGAAATAAATCTACCCATCTCTTTGTGCTCTGGTAAAAGATAGAAGGTAGAAAAAGCTACTTTTCTTTATCCTTAAAGATTTTAATAATATAAGAAAATTGAAACCTTACTGTTGTTATTCCACACGTTCCAGTCCAACTGCTCCTCACACGGACATGTTTGCCTGGTTGCTATCAGGCTCTGCAGATGTTACTGTATGAAACATTTTAGTGTCATTTTTAAGTGTTAGAAAGAGTCTCTCTACACCCTGAGAACTCAGTGTGTTACCAAATTAAAAAATGTTTTCTCTGTCTGACAGGAGAAAATGGTACTTCAGTGCAAATTTCTCTTACTGGAAAGTTTAAATATTCTTCCATATGGTTAAGGGCCATTCTTAGGTTTTTCTTTAATAATATGCATTTTTTGTTGAAGAAGGCAGAATTCTAAGATGAGAACTTGGTGTAGCTGACAATTTGATTTCCATCTATGAGACTGGACAGACACTTCTGTGAAAAACATAAACATTGTAAAGCTGCTTAAACTTTGGAGAATTGATTGTACAGTAAAAGGAAAGCAGTGCATTCATGTTTCTTAGAACTTTTCCATATTTATTTTTAACAGCAACTTAGATTATTATCACACTTACATTTGGTGTAATAAACCACTTCTTTATAGTTGAACATTTAGGTTGTTTTTAATCATTTGATATTATAAATATGCTAGTGATAAACTATTATGCATATAACTTTGCCTATTTGTTTTAGCATTATTTATTTTATTTGCTTTTGTGTTAAACAGGTAATCTGTTTCCTGCTACAAAATCTGGTTGTATAAAGCGATAAAGAACAAAGGGTTTTCTTTTTACTTTTATACTTTTACTGTAAATTTTTCTATCCCCCCAAATTCAAGTGCTAAATTATTTTAAGTCCTTCTAGAGATACTTTTTGTCTAACTCATAACATATCACTCCCACTATTCTTGCTTTCTAATCAAATAATGTACCTTAAGATTATTCTATATCAACATCTAAGGGACATCCTTTCCACGGCTGAGTATTTCTATTCTGTAACCATACTGTAATTAATGAGCATTGTTGCTATCTAGCCGTAATGCTGTTTAACCACAAATAAGCCATAAGTTATTCTATGATGTAAATGTATTATAACTTATTTATTACTACACCTTATATTTATTGATGGGCACGTAAGGAATATTTAGAATATTGGGTTTTTTTCATGGTGAACTAGATAATATAGATAAAATTCCATAGAACAAAATTCTTGCATAAATATTTTTTTAAAATAGGCCTATTGATCATTGGTATTCTTTATTTTGAGAAGTTTCTATTCAGTTCCTTCCTCATTTTTTAGTTGGGTTATTTATTTTTTGTTAGGTTGAGTACTTTATATTAGGATCACAAGCCATCAATAGAACAAGTACTACCATTGGAAAGAACCATATGAGGTTTCTCAAAAAACTAAAAAATAGACCTACCATGTTATTCATCTGTACCATTTCTGATATACATTTATATGTATATGTAAATATATATATATGTAGATCAGAAATATATATATATATTATATATATATCACCTGCCCATGTTTACCATGGTGCTATTCACAGTAGCCAAGATATGAAATCAGTATAGTTGTCCATTAATGGATGAATGTTTTTTTTTAAAATGGTGTATTATACAATGTGTGATCTTAAAATGCAATAAATGCTTTAAAAAAATTCATTACAATGAAAAACCGCATTTGCACCCATCTTCGTCTCAGCCTGCCCCGAGCACCGTCCCCGGGAAGAACTCTGGGCACTTCCCCACAGCCCCGGGAGGCCTCCTGCATGAGTGCTTTTAGCTGTGCTATAAAGGCTGCCCTGATGAACTGAATAGATTCAAAACTTGCGTGGCAATTGCTGTCAAAGAAAAATATGACAGCAATGTTTTTCTTTGACTTCTTGTTCCTCCTTCTGGCACTGTGTGACTTCTAGCTCTTCCCTCAAGCTAAAATAGTCATGACAGGTAAACACAAGGGAGTATTATTTGACCATAAAGAAGAACGAAGACAAGCTATGTGGGGCCTGGGAGGAGAAACAAGCCAATTCGCCTTCTCGTGAGTCAGAGGAAGCCATGCTGGGCCAGTAACAAGAAGCCAGTTTACACTTCCTGTGGGCCAACTGGCACACAGCCTGGGAGGCAAGAGCACCCTCCCTCCTATTAGCACCCAGCTGATTCAGAGGACAGGCTGGGCTGACAGCACCTGAGGTACCAAAGCAACTGAGTGCTTGTATTGTTTGATTGGCTTTGAGAGCCTGAGTCTGGTAGTCTGAGCGGCTATTAAGAGGGTAACAGTGTGCAGTACAGCAAATATGAGGAATTTCCTTCTGTCTTGTTTTTGAAATCCAACATTGTTCTCACTGTTTTGTTTTGTTCTGCTTGATTGTTCTGTTTTAGTTGATGTTCTGCTTTGATTGGTTTACTCTGTTCTTTATTCTTTGACTTTATTATGTCTGATGGTACAGACAACTATTTTGAAGAAATGAAGAGGCATCGTGGTAGCCATTGCTGACTTCCTATTATTTTGTTTTGAGGTCCTGTATTGCTTCCATTGTTCTGTTTTGATTAGCTTTATTCTATTTTGTTTGGTTTGGTTTTATTCTCTTTAAAGTTAAAAAGAAGAAGGAGGACAAGGAGGAGCAGGAGGAGGAAACCCCATGACTTGGAACAAAATGGCATTCAAAGGACTGGAGGTCACTGAGTTAAATGCAATAAGTCAGACAGAGAAAAAAAAAAAAACTCATTCTCATAAGAATGTTAAAAAAAAAAAAAACAACTGTCAACCTGAAAGTAGAATTGTGTTTACTAGAGGCTGAGAAAAGAGAAAAGGAGAGCAAATAAAGAGAGACTAGATTTGACCTGTGCTTGCCATGTGCATGTATTAAAATGCACATGAAACCCCACTAACATGTGACTATATATATATATATATATATACACCTGGTTAAAGATTTTCAAGGGTTCAAAGCAAAACAGAGTGAGAAATTCCTGCAGCAGAATGGAAGAGAAGCCAGTCTAGGACTCTAAGTTTAGAGTGAGAGGCTGCTTTTCCCGGAGAAGGAGATGATTGGAAGGACTCGTGACAGCCTCGCGGGGCGAGGAGGACCCATGCGGCCTCCGTGCAGAGGACCTGAGGTGGTGCTTGTGACAGCTCTGAGCTGGTGCCCTCCTGGATGAATCCTGGGACAAGGGCGGATCCCAGCTGCTTATTCCCCAACTCCTGAAAACATAGAACTCCTCCGAGATGACTCGTAGCTGCTGCTGGATCCACAAACAAGTCTTCGGAACAGGTAGCAACACTGGGATTCACATTATTTTTAAAAGCCATTTTACAAATACCAAGCCCCAACTACAAAAACCAAACAAGCAAAACAACAGGCAGTGAAGAGACATGAGACCAGAAAAAAAGAAAGAAAGCAAGAGGGGGAAAAAAATGAAAGAAATTCATTGGAAACAATAAAAGACAGATGCAAACCCACAGAGACCCCAAAAAATGTAGGGACCAAACTGAAAATAAGCATGCCAAGACCACAGAAGCAGAGAATGAAATTTCAGTGAATTGAAAATGATGTTGTTTTCAACTTTTGCTCTTATGAACAGGGAGTAAACACACGTGTGCAAATATATTTGTAGAAGGGACACAGAGATGCAGAATTTCCATGTCAAACTTGTGAGCAATTGTAATTTTGTAATTTTCCTCTCTGGGGGTATCATGGGTTTACAATGTAGGAATGGAGACTTTTCTCTCACCCCTGAACGGTCCTATGCCAACAAACTGTAACATTTTCTTATTTTGCCTCTGTGTTCTGCCTTTGCTTATTGGTTACTTCCAGCCTACACAGCTGTGAGAAATAAATTTCCACTGTTTACAAGTTCCCTTGTGTGTGGTGCTTTGTTACAGCCGCATGAGCTGCCTAAGATTTAGAGCGAGGGAAGAAGGACGGAAAGTCGGGGTGGGCACGGTCATCATTTGGAAAACATATTTGTGCATTTGTCTAACAAATGATATATTATGGGTTAAGCACCATAATACAGGGTGGTGACAGAGAGAGACCAGTAAGACAGTTACCATCATTAAAAACACACAGCTCATGGAAGAGAGAGGTACCTTAAGAGAAATCTACTGCGAGTATCCCTATGGAAAAGTAGCCACATTCCAGGGGAGAAAGGATCTTCTATTTTATCACTCAGATTTTCCAGAGGTAAATTAATGTGTGTATAATAGTGATAATACATTTTTAGAATTACATGATAAAATGAGATCAAACCACTGACTATTGGATTCAATCAGCAAAGTATTTACCAATTATATTCATTTCATCCTTGTGCCAGGCACAAATGTTGCACAAATGTTGAATAATATCTTTCAAAGGACAAAAGTCCTTCAGGTGTCCTTCAAAGGACAAACAGTTATTATCTGATTAGGAGCTGATTGTGATCATGTAACAGTGACCCAGAAGGTTTGGTACATTCCCCAATCCTCCATGTTGAGTATCTGGCATTAAAATATGTTTTACACAAAAGTACATACTTCGGCTTTGCTGCAGTCCTTGCATTGAGCTAATTTCACCTGGTTTTGCTAAGAAAGAACAGAGACGCATTAAGAAGCAATGTCGGACAGAGGGCAGGAGGCTTTCCAGGGTCTTCCCCGGCAGAGACATAGTACTAAGCTGAGCTCGGTTCAGCAAGCTTCCACCCTTGTTCCAGGCAGGACACCACACGGTCCACACAGAGTAGGGTGGGGACATTCAGAGTTAACGGTATATAACTGCAAAGCAGAGATTGATTTAAAAAATTCCAGGTGCAGTCTTAAAAGAGATGTGATGTCGATTTTAAAAGCAGATGCATTAATTTTATTCCTAAGGCACTGGTGGAGTCCTTTAAAGGCCAGTGATTCTAGGAAGGAGCAATTTGTGCTGTTCCATCTTTAAGTCTCCATCAGGAAGTATACTGGCCCCTGAAGGTACCTCCTGATATCCATTCTGCTCTTTAGTCAAGAGGTATCAGCCCAAAGGACAACTGACCTGGACTTGGAGGTGGAGAATTTTTCTAAGGGGAAGGAAACACCAGGCAAAACTGAAGAAAAAAGAATGTGCAAGATTTGCTCAGGAGTGAAGTTCTTTTTAACTAGAGCAACATGTTATACTTTTTTTTTAATCTCCCAGAGCTGCCAAGGTGATTATGTTCACTTTTTACATTCAGCAAGCAATTATTGAACACCTCATAGTATTGCACCAAGCAATAGACAGGCTTCAGAGGAAGTTGCCTTTAGGATAAGAAACCCCACTGCAAAGAAAAACCCGTTGATTTTAGAAGGAAAAGTGCCTAAGAAATAATCTAGCATAATCAATTCATTTTCAAGTATGGAAACTGAGGCCCAGAGAGTTTAAGCAAATGTAAACAGCAGTGAATGCCTGCAGAGAAGTGCACACCCTTTCAGAGTCATTTAAACTGTCTTGCTTTAAAATCCATCACCTGCCAAGTGGCAGGGGATAGCACAAGGAGCTATAGCAGGGAGTCAGGGAGACAGTACATGTGAAGTGCCAGACACATAATAAATACACAGTGATTTTCTCTTTTGTTTTCTCACTTTCCTTTATGAATAGGAGCATAGCAATTTGGTGGCAACATCGGAAACCAGAACACACTGCCTTGATTCCCCAAGAGACCTCCTTCCTGCACGTAGAGCTTCCGTGTTAGGAAATCCTGGAAGAACTAACACCGAAGGGATCCAACTTTCTCCAAAAAAGGACCAGCTCATCTTGCAAACTCTTTTCTTATTGTGTTGACTTGTATATGTACCAGCCACTTCTCTTCCTTAGATCTGTGGACACTGTTTCCAGACTCACACCCCAGAAGGAAGGCTTTTTTCCTTCCGTCAATCCCAGTCCTCTCATTCATTCACTTCCCAATTCAAATAGTGGGTCCCAAGGGGGCCGTCAAGCATGTGTTGGGAGCTCACATGGAAGACACCGGTAAAGAATGAGGCCAGAAACTGAGGACATCAGCCCTGTGTGGACAGATCCTCGCTGGGAGAGTCTAGACAGGGCACGGATATGTAGACCCACGAAAGACAGAAGATGACATCATGGAGGAACTGGCCTGGTATTTGGTAACACCGATGAGATTCAGGAAGACTGTGGTCCTCTGAAGAGGTCGCTCCCAATTGCAAATACAACTGAGCTCCAAATGCTGTCTTGGTATGAGTGTCAAGATGTGAGTCAAAGTAAGATTTATCCAGCTCTTAAAAAAAATACTGGGCAATCCAGACAAAGGGGTATATCAGGAGTATTTTGGATTTATCTAGACAAGCAAAGGTCACAATCAGGCATAGAGAGAGGATGGACAATTCCTTCACCCACAAACTTGTCTAATGGCCTGCTTGTCACAATGTTTCTAAACCTTATTCAGAGAACATTTGAAAAGTACCTGAGCCTAGACCCTCACCTTGGACTTACAGAAGCACAGTCATTTGGGATAAAGGGTAGGAATGTGGATTTTGAAACACCACATGTTTGACTCTGTTGATAAACTTGAAAAAGTTGGGAAGTGCTTTTTATATTCTACCAGCATTCACAGAATACTGAAGACACCGGAAATGAATGAAGTAGAGCCAATATTCTCCCTGCATTGCAAGAACTCCTTTGTCTAGGCAGTGGGGAGATAATGTGTGTTAGGTATGGGAGCATGGGAAGAGTGTGGTTGGAACACAGAAGTGGAAAGAAACAACTCTGTCTCAGCAAGGAGCAATTCTCTCTGGAGAAGGGGAGGAAGCTCCCTAGAGGACGTGGTCCTTGTCTTGTCATGGATTTACCCCTGCTTCTTCCACCATTTTCTTTTCCTAGAACCAGGCATTTACCACGCACCTTTGTAGCTAGGTGATATTTCTGAACAGAATTGGCAACAAGAGCACATGAAGAAGGCACGGATTTTCTTGAATTTGAAGCCCAGGCAAAGTTTGCTGGGAATGAACATGCCCAGGTGAAGAAACAAAAGCAATGTTTGTCCAAAGAGGGCTGGAAGAAAAGAGCTGGGTCACTTTGCAAGTTAAAGGCATGGAAATAAGGACAAATCCTGCCCATTCAAGGACACCTTTGGAGTTAGCTGGTGGGGGCCACAGTGGGAAGAGATGTGGCCCTGTAAGGGGTGTTGGGGAGGCGTGTTTGCTGAGGCTGCTGAAAGGCCTCTTCTGCTCTGCAGGAGACCAGCTGACTTTGCCGAGGTGGTTTTGGGGAGCCTGGTTATTTTTTATAGGACATTAACAGTTTCCCATTTACTTTTTCAAAAAGTCATTCAACTGTGATTACAACCTTGACTTTTATTTATTTTGTGTTTGTTTCTTCACCTTTTTCACCAACAGTGCTTAGCAAGTGAGGGAAACATCAAAAGGTCAAGAGTGAATGGCTTCACTGATTTGGAGGTGCACAAACTCACTTGGGTTAATGGTACAACGTGATGCCTTGGTGCCTTTTATGCTGCTAAGAATGTAAGGCCACAGATTGGGTAAAGCATAAAGAAAAGACTTATTTTGGTTCTCAGTGCTGATCCAAGGTAAAGGGGCTGCATCTGGCGATGATCCTCTTGCTAGCAGAGTCCTGGGGTGGTGCTGGTCTCAGATGAAGAGACAGGGAAGTGTGTGAGAGACCGAGCCAAACTGCCTTTCACGATAGATCCACTTTCACAGCACATTAACCTGGAGAAAGAACTAATCCAAGCCCAATCACCCATGATGGCAAGATCCTAACCATCTTTTAAATTCCCACCTGGTCCCATCTTTAATGTCTTACAGTAGGGATTAAATTTCAACATGGATTTTGGAAAGAGAAAGCCATATTCAGGCCATGGCCTATGGACCCTTTCCTTCATGTTGAGACTACCCTAAAATTGTGCTTCTCAATTTTTGAAATGGGCCATTTTAAAAAGCTTCAAATTCTGGAGTTGTTTATGCACCCTCACATTTTCTAGAAGGATTTTAGAAATGAGCCTTGAGAAACTCCTCCTTGACAAAGGCTCCACACAACTCCCTTTGGACTGGTTTTCAAGGCGATGGTGTCTCTTGGATGCCTCTTGGGGAGCTATTCATGTCATTTGCCTTTAAGGGAATTTCTGAGAGTTCTGCCAGCTTCTTCCTTGATCTGCCAAGTACTAAATCCTACCAGAAAATCCATTAGTAACAGTGGAGCAGATAATAGGACAGCAGATAAAGTCAGAGGGCTCCCAAAGCAGCATGTTACCAGCATGTAATTCGTTTGGGCCCATGTGGAATAGTGTCTTTGCTTGGGGATTTTGAAGTTTGAAATTTGATAAAAGGGCCAGTTTGTAATTTCTTGGTATTTTCCTCTTTTTATCTGTTCACTTTCACAAACCCTCCACCGCAGGAAGGCAGTTAAGTCTCTCTTGGACCTCACCAGCTTGCGGCCATGCTGGCTAAGGGGAAGTCTGCTGGCTGGATCCAGATCAGAACTTCCAACAGGAGCTTGGTCTTTAATTTGAGGCTCTTGACATTTTTTAGTGACTCTCAGAGAAGCTTCAGGACATGTTTTCTCTCACTTTCATTGCTGACGTGGATGGTTGTGTAGACGTCTCACATCATTTAGCAATGGCCCCATAAAAGGCTGGTTGTTGTCACACAGTTCCCTGCAACTCTGTCACTCTCTTTCTGGTCCACCCCAGGCACATATGTGGTCACCCAACCATCAGTTCCAAACTGTCACCCCTTTATGGGCCTCAGTTGGCAGGCAATCCAGGGTAGAAGCAGAAAGAATTGCCTCTGGAGACAGAATGCTACATCAACAGCTATCTGATTTGGACAAAATATTAACTGCTCATATCTTGTATTTCTGACCTGTAGAGTAAGAATCACTAGAATTCTCTACTCCCAAAAGTGTTGAGAAAATAAGATTTAAGCGCTTAACACTTGATTCCTGGCACCTAGAAAGTGGTCAATAAATATTGACTATTATTCACTGCTTTTCTCTTTCTCACCAAGGCAAGCTTCACTTTTATTTCACCACAGCCCAGTTGAGACCAGTAAATATGGCCTAACAGGCCATAGCTGGTGGCCCAAGAATAAGAGAGCATTAAAATAAAGCACAGATATAAATGCTCTTTCATAAGGAGGCCCAAGGGACCCAAGTGTTTATTTCTGAGATTTCTTTGAGGGACCTCTTGGCACCCTGTGTAGGTCAGAAGACTTCTTTCTCTGAAGTCAAATGAGCGTCCTTGAACTTGTGTAGACCACCATCCTGGGGTGCCTTCCCTTTTAAGACACCAAGTCCTCTCAGAGAGGACAACAGGACTCTCCATGTTGTTCCAGGAAGACATGAAGCATCTTCCCTGGGATGGAGGCCAGGGTTTTTCACCTTCCTAGTCTTGCTCCAGCAGGCACTCTTCCCTCTGTCTGCAGGACAACTGGGCTGTCTGTCCGTCCACACGCAGCCTGTCCTCAAAACTCCCCAGTGCATGAGCTTCTACAGTCCTAACAACAGCGAACTTCTCTCATCTCTGCCTGCCCCACTGTCTTTAAATGAACTTCCCAGGGCATACTTTTTATTTCACATCTTCTTGAAACCACTTGTTTTCTTCTGGCACTTAGGGGACAGAACTTCTGTTGGCACAGAGGCCCTTCGTACTGGCTGCTTTTGCTCTTCCAATGGACTTTCTTCCCTCCTTTGTTTCCTGTGCAAGTGCCTGGCTACCTGCAGGGCCCACCTCGCCTCTGACTTGCTCTGTGGAGTTTTCTCAGCAGCCAGGCTGATGGCCAACCACCCTCCCTGGATCCCCCAGCCTTGCGCCCTCTCCAGGGCCCCGTGACACCTTGTGGCATTTCTCCAGCAGCCTGGCGCTGTGCCACAATTTCAGCCCTGCTTTCCCCATTTAAATGGAGCTCCCTGAGGAAGAGGCTGCATCTTATTAATTATAGCTTCCAGCATTGAAAACAGTGTCTGGTCATAGCAATGGGTAGCGGATGAGCTAACATTTATTTTGCATTTTATGGAACTTGCATTCAATTTCCTGGTTCCTCACTCAATGCCTGTGATATAAATAGGGGAAGAGCGACTGGGCTTTCTAACTTATGTATGAGCAGAAGAGGCTCAGGGACTCTGGGAACTCACCCACAAAGTTAGGAAAAAGGGAAATAAATCCAGAGTTAGTTTTTCAGGCTTAAATGCCAGTAATATGTTACTTTTTCATGCTTCCTCTTGACAGAAACTTAAGAGTAAAGGAGTTTAGGAAGATCTTCTCATTAGGAAGATGTGATAAGGGCCGAGGAAGATTTAGGGACAATGACAACATGCTCAGAATTCCTAGGACTCCCCAGTAGAGGAGAGGGATGGGAGGTGCCTTTGGTCATGCTGCTAACTGACTTTTTGACGTGAGAGAAGATGCCCTCGGATTCAAATAAAGGCAATCTCAGTGCAGGTTCAGGGAGATGCCATGGAGGAAGTTTTTATGTGGATGAACTTAAACTCCAGCCCCAAACACCTCTTCCCAGAGTGTCACTCCTGGTCAGCAGCTCTCTGGATTGCTCTAAGTGATGGAGAATAATTTTACAAAAGTCTTAAGCCGTAAGAGGCCTTTTTTTAAAAGCAGGAAATGAAATAAACACCAAGTCCTACCAGGCTGAGAATAAGCTCTGGAGACAGTGAGGGAGGCGGAAATAGTCACCGGAATGGACATGAGGTCACAATGTACCTTGTACCAAACCCCAGGGCCGCAGTCACCGCGCCTGCTTGGAACTCCCGCGGATGGGCCAGCTGACAGGCTGAGGGGCAGCGGGAGGACGCGGGACAGAGAACTGAGAGCTATTTCTGACTGGGGGCCAAGATCCAGGAGCCGTTGAGTTACATCATCGACGCTGTCTGGACTTGGGTCCCTCGTGCCAGGTGCGGTTTCCAGAAACAGGATCCACCGCGTATTTGGAAGCCCGTCACACGAGTCTTCTCGTCCCTGCAGTGCATGGGTCCTTTCATTTGTGCAGAGCATATTATTTGGCTTAATTATGGGCTGGGGAGGTGGTATTGCAGGGAGAAGGCAGCAGGCATGGGCTCTGGAGTAGAAGAGTCCAGGATTTGAATCAGGGCTCTGCTATACCAGCTCTGAGACACTGACCTGGTGGCCTCAATTTCCTTGTCCAGGGATTTAGAACAATTTTGTAATGATCACTTCTGCTGTAGCGTGGTTACTAGGATTTGATGATCACTGCATGTCAACAGTCTTACCCTGTCTACTACTCAGCTGTTGATAACCAATAGCCATTATTAATAAAGTGCATGCCTTTAATACAATACCATTCGGCAGGTGAGATTTGCTTTCCACTCCCAAAGTGCATGTATATAAAAATCTCCTCTTGCTTGCAAAGTACTTCTCCCATCAAATTTCTATTTCCCTGGGAGGTTTTCATATACCGGCTCTTACCAATGCTGATTTCAGCACCTTGACAGTTTGTTATGATGGAATAGTTATAATTCCTTTTGCAACTTTCTGTACCATAATTAATTGGGCATTTCTCAAGAAAAGAGGCATGTGCAGAAAGGAGACAAGATCAGAAGCATTCACCTCCATCACTCCGTCACTCATAGCCTGAGACTTTATTTCTGGGCCTGTAGGTCCATGGGGAGCACATCTTGCCCTCTGTGTTTTACAAAGGTTTTCTTTTATTTTTCTAGAAACAAAAATCAGGTCAGATCTTAAGTAGGAAAAGATTCTGAAAATAGAAAGACATGTAAATGCAAGTTATGGTGCTGTTTAGTTGTCTCTTTCCAGGTGATAGGAAAGTTCCCAGTGCTGAGGACTCTGCCCAAAGCTGTTGACAGCTGGCGTTGGATGCCTGGCAGGCACCTTGCGGTCACTTATGGCCTCTTTCCACCACGGGATGGAAGGAGATTGGGCAGCTTTCTTGAGTCACATGTCTTGCAGTGCCCATGATGACATGTATGCTACCCAAATGAGCAAGGCATGTCCTCTCTGGAGATGTTCAAGGACTATCCCTGGACTTTAACTTCTGCTTTTTTATTTTTCATACATCTTCTGGTGACATCTACCTGAGTATTTATACAACAGGTATTGGCTATTACTAGTTTCAGATCTGCTGAAATACACTATGTGTACATACTCTGGGAATGACACAAAATCCTACTTCTCCGATGAGATTCTATCCAAGATGCCCACCCCTCTTTGAAGACCTAGTTGAGAAGAAGGAGTGAAGCCGGCACATGATGTGAGGGCCAGCAAGTGGTCAACAAACCTCTCAACTGCGCTGCACTAACTTTTGTTCCTTATTCTGTCTCTAGTTTCTCCCTTGGCCTTCTCTCTCTCTCTCTCTCTCTCTCTCTCTCTCTCTCTCTCTCTCTATCTCTCTCTCAACAGACCTGCATTCTTAGGCATAACTCACTAGTCTGATGGAAGCAGTCAGAACATAAACAATCATAGCCATTTAGTCCAGGCCTGAGATTCTTATTCCTTTCTGGGCTTGTAATTATCTGGAGAGCTTAAAAGATACTGGTGCCTGGGCTCCCATGGAGCTATTATCTCTGGGGGGAGGTAGGCCCTAGACTGGTGTTTTTAAAAAGCTTCAAAATGCTTCTAATGTGCATGTAGATTGAAGACACTCAGGAAACAAAGATTGTGCAAAACTACCTTGAAATTAAAATAAAATAAGATTTCTGGCTCAAAGAGTTGCAATCCTGTGGTTTGGCTACACTTGCTCATTTCCTTTCAATCAAATAACAAGTGTTTTCTGAGAACCACAGAAGAAAAGAGTTGGTTATGACTAGGTAAATCTTCTAGGCAGTTCTACTGCTAGGTGCTTCTCCAAGCGAAGGCCACGAAGCAGTTTCAAAGCTAACAGGAGGTTCTGAGGACACACTCATCCCCGTGCTGTGCTGAGCACTTTCACCATCATCATCTCATTCAGCCCCCCTGAAACTCTCAACAAATGGAAAGACAGAAACAGCAAGAGATTGCTTAGCAAGTGTAAGAGCCAACCAGGGATCAGAAGTGAAGACGGGCTATGCAAACCCAGGCAGCGTGCAGAATCTCCCTGGAAGCATCACAGTCCCCCCTTATACTGAGACATAGATAAAATTGTAAAATTTTGTCATAGAAATGGGTCTCAATCTTGTCTGTGTAAGAAAAAAATTGTGGGGGGGAGCCTTGAAAAAAACATCCCATCGAACCTCCAAGTCTTAAAAGTAGGACCCAGGCATTTTCAGAAACGTCCTCAGGTGACAGGAACGTACAGCTACAATGCGAAAGAGGATGATAAAGATGAGAGTCACCAGAGGGGACATCATTGGCACAGTGGCACCTGAGTGTGGCCTGTACCTGGCAAGATGTGGCCCCTCAGCTCGAGAGGTCCACATCCTAAGTGCTGGGGCTTCTGAATGTACCACCTTAGGTGACAAAGCCAGAAGTGACCTGGCAGAGGAATGAGGCTCTTAACCAGCTGACACTAAAATGCAGGATTAGCTTGGATTTCCCAGTGGGGCCTATCGCAGACTGAAGAGTCCTTAAAGTGGCAGAAGAAGGCAGAAATAGGAGCCCCAGAGACGGCAGCAGGAGAAAGAACGGGGCCGACACTGTAGGCTTTGGAGATGAAAAATGGTCCGAAGAACGCAGTTGGTCAGAGGGAGGTAACAAAGTCTCCCCAGAAGATGCCCAAGGGGCTCAGTCTTGCCAGCATCTGAATTGTAACCCAGGGAGGCCTGATTTGGGTTTCTGGTCTTCAAACTGTAAGAAAAGTCCTCTGGATTGTTCAAGGCCCTGGGGGTGATAATTTGCTTCAGTAGGAAATTAATAGAGTGTCCTAACAAGAAGATAGCACTTAGAAAAATGTGTGGCTAACAATGAAAAATATCAGCTGGCTGCAGATTAGATTTCTTGCTGGAGCACAGAATATAACAGTAATTTGGAGAAGTACATGAGGCTCTTGCCAGCCAGACTGAAAAAAAAGTGCTTATCGTAGAGGTAAATGTGTTAGAGCTTAATAATAATAAGCAGTGGTATGTGGTAGCTCAGGTGTCCTAGGTGCCACACATACGTGCTCGATGCTCTATCTCCGCAGTGTAGACCCCAGAATCCCTGCTCATTTTAGTTGCTATACTGTTCGTTTTCCTTCTTGCTAAGACCAATGGGAACTCTAGCACTTGTTCAGATTTCCCTTGAATATAAGGCAAGAATGTGCGAGGGCCCCTACAGTGCAGAGGGAAAAGATCACGTAGGGGACCACATTGCTGCTCTTTAGTGGAACGTGAAAGGAGATCGGTTTCCTAGCTGTGTGCAAGAAAGACTGAAGCAGGCAGAGCTGGAGGCAGGCAGATCGCTTAGGAGCGGTGTAGCTCGGGCTCCTGAAGCTCTAACCTAGGAGCTTTAGTTTAGTCTCCCATGGCAAAGGCAGTGGGAGTAAAGAGAAGACCACAAATCCAGGATCCCCAAAAAGAAAATTAAACCCCCCAGATTATCTTACTTACGAAAAGGCAGAGCCAAGGACAGCACCGCGTTTGCAGATCTGGCGGGATGCAGGCGTGGTGGGTGGTGCTCTCGACAGGGTTTCAGATGCTAGAAAAAGGGGTCCAGTGTGAGAGAAAGATTGGGGTAAACGGTGTCATACAATAAGGGCTTGGCAGTGGGTAAACTCAGAGTTGAATGAAGCCAGATTTTCCTCAAAAGGGAAATGAAAGGAACATTAAATATGACTTTTCAATGCCTGGTTCATGTTTCCTGACCGACCTTGCTAATGCAGCCTTGAGTTCAAATCCTGACTCCATGACTGACTTTCTGTGAAATGGTGATCAGGGACTGTATTCTCTGAGTTGAAGGGAATGTTAGTGCCTAATTTGTAAGGCTGTTAAGAGGTGAACATAAAAAGGGAAGATCTTGGCACAGCAGAGATGCTCAATGAATGTTATTTTCTGCTGTCTATTAAGATTATTTCCTTTTGAAATGGTTCTTTCTGAGACAGGTTCCTTTTACCTGGATTTATCAAAAGAAAGTCAGAGTGACTGATGTGGCATCCCTGCATCCACAGGGACCGTGGGACTTGGAGGATAGGGTGGGCTCATTCATTCCCTCTGGTGTTGGTGGCTGCAAGCAAGTTTTGTTTCTAGATGGGTCTGGCTGTGATGGGAACATCTGCGGTGGGGGGGGTGACTCCTTTTCCACAATGTCCCTCCCTGAGCTGTGCACGTGCTCAGGGGCCTTGAATGGTGCCGTTACAGTGGACACATTATACACTTATGCACCTTTTACAGGGAAACATACCACGTCCAGAGCCCAGGGTGAAGCCAGGCCCGGGACGGTGCCTGCATCCTTGGCTGTCCTCCCCTGCTGCACCTCACCTCCATGGTGTGGGATGTGGTCATGGCTCTGAACCAAGGAACTGGGGTGATAACCCAAGGAACGCTCCTCATTGCTGCCCTCAGGAGAACCCAGGATACGCTGGGCACCATTGCTGGAGTGAGCTCTTCTCTGGGAGGTAATGCACCGTATAAAAATGCTTCCTTACTACCTAGCAATCTACCCTAGAAACTTGCAGGGGTGCCCAGTGACGCTTCTCAGGTTTAACACTATCCATTATGCAGACAGGAGGCTAAGCCTTAAACCGATCCTGTTTCTCACCCCAAAAGGACACCGTTGGGAGAAGAACCAAGATTAAAAATCTTCTGTCTCTCACCAAAGCCATTTTCCTTTGTTCAGTCTTTAATAAGGGTGCGGGTTTACCTCTGAGAAAGACTGCCCCTTGTTTCTAAATGGAATCTGCTCTTTTAAAAAATTCTCACATCTCATCACACTTAAATTTTTTCTAGACCCTCTATTAGAACATTTTCTGTTCTTTAAATGTGGCTTGGTCCACAGTTTATTGGCAAATTATTGGGAAATAATACAGTCCCTCTATACCTGAGTGTCTGTCTGCTGGGTTTTGTTTTATACGTAGTCCCAGTTTTAGGGCTTGGGCTTTTCAGGAGTTTGTCCTGGCGGCTTTGGTAAGTTTGTTTCTTTGGCTTTCTCTTCTTAGCAAACAAATCTTGTATCCTCTCCCTGCCACCAGTGCTTTATGGCAGAGCACATCCTGTCACCATCCAAGGTGACATATTCTCCAGGCGGAAAAGGGAAATGTGATCCAGATGCCACAAAGAACCGATGGAGTCTTCCAGATGAAATCACTATTTCTGACTTCTTGCCTAGTGGATTCATTTCTCAGATTTACGAACTTTTCTTCATGAGGTCTTGATGCCATCCCATGTTGGGGGTGATGTTTGGATGTTTGACTTCTCAGACTTAAATCGAAATGTAGAGTCAGAATCAACCGTCAGTAAGGGGTACAAAACTTGAGCTAGTTGGGGCTCGCAGGTTGGACCCATTCTGTGCCCAGTTCAAGCAGGGGAGAACTAGAGAGCTCAGTGAAAGGGTGATGGATGCTGGAGAAGTCAGCAGCAAGGCTGTTAGGATTTAATAAACAGATGATGATAAAACAGATGAGAAGTGGAGGTCAGGGAGAAGGAGATAACTGGGACACTGGGACTAGCCAGGTGGTGACCCTAAGTGGCTAAGCGTAGGGCTGTGCTCCTTGTGAGTCCTCAGGAGATGGCCTTTCCTGTGAGTACCAGGGTCAGGGGAGGAACAGCAGTGTCTCTGGACAGGTGGAATCGGTGATCTGTTTTTTTATTGTGAGTGCTTCACAAAAAATTCCTGTTAAGAAATTTAAATAAGCCCAGAGTCTAGAAACCAGAAGGTGTGTAATAAGTGACAGTGAAGATCATTATTAGCATCAGCATCAAGGAAAACAGTTAAACTACTACCATGTCAGGCGATGGAGTCCAGTGATAGAGGCAGATCTCCAAAGAGGACAGACTGTTTCCTCCCACAGTCATGGAGGGAAGCCCAAAATTAAACAAGAGCCCTAGATGAACCGAAGAGTTCTGAGTTCTCCCACTAGTCATGTGGTTTAACATCCCAGATCCTTTATGGAACCTTAAACATAAGGGAGAGTAATATTTCTCTCAACTGCCAAATAAGAATGCTGACATTTCACTGCCTGACCCACGTAATTGACATCAGCTCAGAGGAGTCCTAGGAATGAGCATTTTGAACCAATATCTCAATTGATTCTTGCCATCAGGTAAATGTGAAAAACAGTGAGTGAGGACAACCTCTCAAGCCTCCCCAGTTCCTGCTCTAAAATTCTAAGATTAAGAATTTCTGATGGTTAGAAATCCATCTTTGCTATTAACCTTTGGAATTGGGAGCCACTGGCTCGGTGTATGAGTGTGTCCATGTGTGTTTGTGCACGGTCACTACGGTAATAGTTAAAAGATGTCTAAACCCAAGTTAGCACTTTCCAGCTTGGTTTAGGTGTGGCTGAACCAAAGCAAAGCTTCTGAAGTGATGACCCCATATTATCTCTCGGAAACCCATGATTCCACGAGAATTATGCAGGTTTCACGCACCCTCTGCCCTGTTTACCTCCACTTGTCTGAAGTCAGTGAGTCACGGAAAACCAAAATTGCAATAGAAAAATGTCAAGTTGGAAGACGTCTTTGTTTTAATTAGAAGAATTTTTGTGGAAATATGACTTAAGCCTTTGTGTCTCAAAAAAATGAGGTGGATTTCCCTGAGAAAAGACTCAAGAAAACCCAAGGAAATGGAAGATTTATTTTGTATTAAATACTTGGAAAAACACAGAAGTCCCCATCCATTAGTCATAACCAAGTACCCAGTGACGGGGTTCCTCCTAGATGACTCTTCCGGAAAGGCCAATGGGTCTTCAGTCTGACCCTTTCTCTCCTTGCTGGGCGCCCACCTCCGGTCTGAGTTGTCTGCTTACCCTTTCAGCGCTGCCTACCTCAGGGTAGGTCTGATACTCATCCAGCTGGTTTAGTTGCTGAGTTCTTCTCAAATCCATTCTATACCTCCGTGCCAGAATGGTCTTTTCCAAAATGTTGCTTTTTGAATAATTAATACCACTCTTAAGCACCCCCCCTCCCTTGTGTCGACAGGCAACTTTGATAACATTGAAGATTTTCGGGTGGAGAGCGTGTCACTAACCAGGACAGTGAGTTCCTCCAACCTAAACGCTTGGCATTCAGGGTCCTCTTATTTATTCCACACGTTAGGCAGGGGTTTTGTTTATGAGTATAAGAAGCTGTTTAGGGTGAAAAGGAAAATTCAGGGGTTCAAAAAGCTAAGTAATGCTAAGAGGAAAAGAAATGACTAGAACATCAGCAGGTCTCTCCTGTCCCTTCTAGTTCTGCTAGATTCTTCTCTGGGTTTCTGGCAGCTTCAGGGTCAGACCATACAGCTTCCACTGGAGAGAAAAAAAAAATCCTCTCAAAGTAATTTCAAATTCAGATCTAAGAAGTCTTTAATAGAATGCCTTGGGTTAGGGATGGGGAAGTCTTGGGGGTTATCAGACCCAACTGCAAGCACATAGCTGAGCTGGGAGTAGGACAGGTAAACATAGCTCCCTGAAAGGAAAAGATAGTTACCGAAATAAAAACGTGAGATAAAGGGTTATGGGTAACTAAAGCAATTAGTTTTAGCTATTACTAGGCAGAGTGTCTTAGTTGTCAACTTCTATAAGCTTATTTTATGCTAACTGAATTTTTACACAAACTACATGGGTCTAACTACATGGGTCCTCAACGTTTTATGCATATTACAACTTTCAGAACTTTTCCAATACAATTGCCTGTGTCTAAAATATGCTACCTTGTTCTTTCAGCCTTTCATCTCCCACAAGAGCCAGCTAAAGGTGCTGCTTCTCCCTGTGCCCTTGGGGCTGGAGGTGACATTGGACAATGGTGTTGTGTTTATTCAACTCCCCTGGAACTAAGCACGAACTGAATGGTGTTGGCAATTCCATCGTGTTCTTTTCACCCAAATAGATTACACTATCTTCAGGACAGACGTGTTTAAACTCAGTTAAAGACAGACATGATGCTGGCTGTTATCCTAGTGAAATTCCCTGGCTTTATAGTTTCCTGGATTATGAGGGGAAGGAAATTTGGAAACCAACACTGAGAAAGCCATGAAGAATTTTAGTTGTATTCAGCATCAACAATTATAGTTATACTAATCGAACCAATAAGAACCACAGAGCATTCTGATCAACAGTAGAAGTTCATACCTCAGATTGAGCTGTGGTGTCAGTTCAGGAAAATAGCTCCAGAGACTAAGCATTGTTGGTAAGGTGCTGCTTCAAGGCTAGAGACAAGTAAATCGATGGAGAAGGGCTGACAGTTTTCTACTCTTTGAGCTCCTCTTTCTCAGTTTCTCACACTCACCTCTAGACCCATGGATAAACTCCCCATATTTGAAAACTATGGTTTCACGAATAACAGATTAAAGTAGCTGAAGCCTCGATGGTTCTGAGATCCGTGATGATCACAACTATGTCTCTTGCTTAGAAATGGGGATAAAGGGCGTGGTTGTGAGTCTGCCAGATCTGTCACTCAAAATACTTTTTTCAGTGAATTAGCAAATGAGATTTTCAACACAAAGCCAAAATTGAAGGTGATCTATGGAATAAGACACTCAAAAGTGACACCACAGTGTCTTATATAAATAGACTTTGTAGAATGAATTTGGTGACAAACATAATAAAGACTTTTAAAATTGTTTCTGGATAGCATGTCAGTCCACAATACCAACCCATCAAAAGTACTTCACCAAGCCTATAGGTGGACAAGAGAAAAGAATGGGTCTAGACTCCTAGAAATCAATCTTTTATGTTAAATCCTCATGCAACAAATTGGCTAAGATTTTGGCTTCTACCCTTATATCTATAGAACTGGAAGATGTAGAGAGTTTTTAGTTTAGGACCAAAAAGAACTGAACTAAATTCAAATCCGTGACTTTTTAAAAAATTCGTGGGAGACCTGAGGTCACAGAACAAGCAACTGGTCCAAAGTCTAACGCCAGCCTTTGCTGCCTGGGTCCCTACAGCTGGACAGCAGCAGGGGTGCAGTTAGCTGAAGAGCAGGTGGGGACTTTGTTCTTACTGAACTGCACAGTCCATGTCTTCTAACAAAAGACGATGACTCCTAAAGCCAAGAAAAGTAGCATTTTCCCGAGGGAAGAAACAGTCATCAGAAATACTTTCAAGAATCCCTTTAATGTGACAGTAATTAGTACAATTTGGTAATATGGATGAAGGATGGAGTCAATAAATGAATGAATAGAATCGAGAGACCAGAAATATATTTACATCTGAATATTATCAACTGATTTTTTTTTTGGACAAAAACAGAAAGACGATGTGATAGACAAATGCTAATCTTTTTCAAAAATCTTACTAGAAAAGTTAGCTGTTCCTATGCAAAAACATAGGGTTGAGCACACTTTTACGGAACGAATTTATAGGAGACAATAAACCTAAATGTCAAATATGAAACCATGAACAAAAACAGAGCAGCATCTATTGCATTCGGGGATACATATTTTCACATGACCCCAAAACCACAGGTCGTTTCAGAGAGAATAAATTGTACTAGTGTCTAAAACCTTGTTTAGTGAAGCAATCCGTGAGCATACTACAAGGTAAGCCACAGATTGAGCAACTAGGTTTGGCACTGGCCTTCTACCCAGGATATGAAAGTATTCTTAAAACTCAACCATTGGAAACTAAGCAATATAATTTTAAAATGAGTGAAAGAACTAGACAGAAATTTCACCAAAGATATACAGGCACTGATAAATCCATGAAGTGATCCATAACATCATTAGAGTTATGGATTCAGCGGTGTCCTCCTCCACTTCATATGTTAAGACCCTACACTCTATACCTTAATGATTTTTTGGGGGGCACCAACAGTCAAACTCTTGTCCTCGCCTTGCCAAGCAGGCACTGTGCCACTGAGCTATATCCCTGGCACCTTAATGATTTTTTGAAATGAGTCCTGTCAGTAGATAATTAAGGCAAAGGAAAAGCTTGGGCTCCTTGCAAGGAGAGGAAGAGACGCCAGTGGTTCTCTCCTTTTGCAGAGGAGAGATCTTGTGAGAAGGCAGCCACTTATAACCCGGTCAGGATGGCTTCGCCGGAAAGCAGCCCTGATGGCACCTTCCTCTGAATTTCCCAGTTCCAGAACTGTGAGGAATATTTTCATGGTATAAAACACCTCTGTGTGTAGCATTGTGCTGTAGCGGCTCTAGCAGAATACTACAGCCAGGCATCAGAGAAATGCAAAACAGAAACACAGCAGGACACCATTGCACAGTACAGGAATGGCTGAAATAAAAATAAATGAGCCAGCGACAAGTGGGGGGCAATGCTGTAAAGCAATAGCTTCCATTCACCTGCTGGGGAGAAGGCAAAGTGGTCCGGCCAGTTGGAAAAGAGGGGCACTTTCTTATAAAGTGAAACATACGCCCAGAGTATGGCCCAGCGATCTCCATCCTTGGTACTTAACTACAATAATTGAGAATTTATTAAGTCTGTATACAAATGTTTATAACTTTACTCACCATCATCGCAAACAGAAAACAATTAAAATACATTACATGGAGTGAGTGAATAACAAAACCTCTGATTCATCCTTTTGATGAAACACTAAGAAATATGAAGGAACAAACTATTGATTCACACAGTAGTATGAGTAATCGGAAAGGAGTTTTGTTAAGTGAAGGAAAGTCACATAAAGGTGACATATTAGATGATTCTTTTGGCAAAGGCAGAATTTTAGGGATGGGAAAGAGCTCAGTGGTTTGTAAGAGTCTGGCAGGGAAAACAAAGGAGACAAGGTTTTTGAGTAGACAGTTAAGGCTGAGGAAAGTCTTAGACTCGATGTGAGATGCTGGTAGGTGATGGAATTTTATGAACCCTTAGAGTCAGGCGATCCTGTGTAATTACCCTGGGTTTTTCTGGTAAATTTCTCACGGGGCCCCCTTAGCAATTACAAAAATATTTTACACGCAACTGTGGTTAAGAAAATGAATGTTTAAATGTGAGCTGTGTTTATTATTGTCAGCAAGAAGTTATGGATAATCCAAGGGGAGGTGGGTGGCGGCTGTCACAAATTCAGTGGCATGTGTGTGCATGCATGATGGAGTGCACAGTACACACCTATGCGTGTAAGCACACATGAATGCCTACTGGGCTAATTTGCATGCATATGTTTACTAGCTCTGTCTATTAAGAAGGCCTAGCACCAATGATTTTTCAGTCCTAACGAACACCCTAGCACCCAGCTAGTTGTTGGTTTCTGCATATCATTTTCAATAGAAAGAAGAACTCTGATCACAGAGCTAGGGAAGAGAAAATCGTTGCAGAATTAAAAGTTAAAAGAAAAGAAAGCTGGGTTGACATGGTGTGTGTGTGTTTTAAACCTCTTGGAAGGGAAGCTTGAGGTAAACTGGCCCCAAGGAGCAGCAAGGGAAGGCGTTCAAATAAGAATTTGAATAATTTAGTGTTGATGCCATTTGGGGGAACTTTTCTTAAACTTTGCTGGTTGTCATGGACCGTGATGTTTTCTAAAAATGAGACTTTTCATAGATGAACAGGAGTTTCTGGAGGGAAAGTGCAGGGTCCTCCCTCCCCTCTGTCCTCCTGCTGGGCTCGTCAGTATTGGGTTTCCAGTGTCCCCATGTCAGCAATGGCCCCTCCTCCAAGTTCATTTACCTGGCTCTGCCCACCTAGGAATCTGAGCACGTCTGATGGGATTTCACAAACATTAGGCCAATTCATGTCAATGTCCCATTCTAGTAAGTCACAGTGACATGAGGAAGGGGCAGAGTGTAGTGGACCCTTGTCACAGAGAAAGTCATGTCTTGGAAATTGATACTGGTAAACAAGGACAACAGGCTCACGCCTTTGTATGGATCCCACATGCCACAACCAGAGTCTCTCTCCTAGGAGGTTGAAAGCTTAGACTGAAAGATACAGAGATGTAAGATTAGGAGGAAGAGCTGGAACTTTAGCTCCTGTAAAATCCAGGATTGTCTTTTTCTGCCATTTATGAAGCTTGAATGCCACCTGTATTCATGTCCTGGGGCTGATGTAGCAAATTGTTAAAAACTGTCTGGCTTAAAACAATAGCAGTTTATTCTGTCACAAATGACAAAAATAAAGAAGATACAAAGCTGGATCAGGTGGGGGCGGAAAGGACCTGCTCCCTCCCTGCAGGGGTGTTTATTTATACATTTTAGCAACTTAATGTCAAATGACACCTAGCAACCCACCGTTTGAATTGTTTTGGGGCTAGGCTGAAGCAGCTTCTTCCTGTGGCTTTCCATAGGTGCTCCTTGTTCCTGGGACCGTCATGCCCCAGCCTCCCACGTGTGGTCAGTTTCCAGCGTCACAGTTCCTAACACACTCCCACCATGGCCTCACCTTCTCCTGGCTCCCCATGCCACGTGTCTCTCATGAAGACAACTGTCACTAGACGTAGGGCCTACCTCCATCATCCAGCATGATTTCATTTCAAACATCCTTCATCACACCTACAAAGACTGTTGTTCTGAACAAGGTGGGATTCAGATTCTTGGGATTGTGCTATGAGCACGTGATGGGGGAGCACCCATTAAACCCAAACAATTTCCCCCAAGCAATGTCTTCTCCTTACAGTAAGCAATGCCAGTGTCCACTCTGCGGCTGAAAGAGCTTCCGTGGTCTGGTTTCAGCTGGAAGTGGCTGGCACCATCCGGGTCCTAAACCTGGCCTCAGAAGTTCTCCAATGCCAGTGTAATGATAATTACTTAGGAGCTTGGGAAAAACATGTGTCTCCCCTCATCCCTGGGGGTTTTCAGCAGACTTGTCTAGGAATCTGTACGTTTAACAAGTCCCGTGTGTTCTAGCGGTAAAGGGAAAACAGGGTAATTAGGGAAGTTGAAAACCCATTAACATCTTGTTCAAATAAAAGCAAGAGGCAAAGCAATAAAAAATAATTTGAAAACTTTAATGATGTTGTTTATATATAGTGAAACCATAAAATCTTTTAAATAAAGTACATTCAATTTCTCAGAGCATCTGATATTCAGATAACATATTTCATACACTTCCCGACATTAAACAATTGACTAAATAATGCATTTTTCTATAAAATGATATTACAGCTTATACAGATAAAATTATATTGTAAAAACACTCCACACAGGAAAAATAGCAATACCTATTAGAAAAATCCTATAGTTTTCCATTAAAAAATATATTTCATCTCTTTCATTTGTCATAATAATAAACAGAACATATTTTTCTTTCTAAAATTAAGTCTTACAGCATTTCTTTCTAAAACAATATGTACAAATCTTATATCTGAATGAATATAAATACCAATACTGTAATAGTGTTACAGATGTATTAGTAACTTTTACAGAAAAAAAAATATGGCTTTCTAACAAAAGCCTCTAGCACAGCTGAAATATCAAAGCTAAAATCGCACATTCCCATATTTAGAAAAGTATCATGGAGTCTAGTTATTATTATTATTTCCAGTTGAATTACTGCAAGCAGTAACACAGAAAATACTTTCAGTAGGTACTGGTCAGATCTGACAGTGGGATAAACTGTTGGGGATTTACTGAACTTTTGGGGGAGACATTAGTTCTTTCTGCACATCAGACCTGCTTTTAGTGCCCTGCAGCAAAATTAGGCATAGGTGATGAGAGAGAAATCACTGTGCTCCCTCGAGTGCCTGAGAAACCGTCTACTCTTCCAGCAGACCTGGCCCCTGGGGAAGAAACGGTCCAGTGACCATTTCCGGTTATAAGCAGCTTATTTTTACTGATTGCACCTGGTTCCCTATCATTTCCAGGAAAAGCTTCTGGTACAGTCTGTACATGGTGAAGCTGTGGAGGAACCGGATGGTCTTCCTCAGGCTGTGGGTGACAGTCTTGGGGAAGTGGTACGTTTTCAAGTGCTTGAGCGCGTGCATCAAACCCTTCAACGTGTCCTGGTCGCCGTTCCTTGTCCTCCACAAGCTGAGCAGCTTCGGAAGCTCCTCGCTTGATTTGCATATCTTTCGTGTTCTTTCAATGTCCTCTATCCCAACTTTCTTCCCTGGCAAGCTTTCCATCAAGCTGCGAAGCTGCTCGAAGGTGAGGTTTGCGTGCCCCATGTGCCGCTGCACCCCATTTTCACATAGGTCAATATCTGGAGAAAGCAAGAGCCCAGAGAAAGATTCAGTCATTTAAATTCATTGAATGCCATCACAAAACCAGCCCGAGGCAAAAGGTGCTTGCAGAATTCATAATTTTTATGTGAAGGATAAGCTTTTCCTTTTCTTATTTTTTTAAAGGTGGCTTAAGTGACACTAGCTCTTTCTGAGCCCTAAGAGAGTTAAAATAGAATAATACACTGTCTATTCTGAGCATCCAACAAGGCTTTGTGAGAAGCCCCTCATTTTGAGTATTAACTGCAGAAAGGTAGACACATCACTCTCAGTATTCTAAGATGTAGACCTTAAAAATGTAGCATTCTAGGAAAACAGGCATAAAATATTGAGTTGGCAATTTCCTTATATACATTTTTTGCATTTCAAAAATTACTATTTTGTGACATAAAATTTTATTAGTTGATATCTGCTGTAGGCATATTGGAAAAGAGTTCCTTGGGCTAGCCTTTAATAAATACATGCCATTCTAGAAGAGGCCCATTGTGAGCCAGGTATCTGAAAACAGTGATAGGAGAATACACTTAGCCCGGAGGAAGTTTCTGAGCTCGAGCATAAACATACGAGGGAATAACTAATGTTTCTGTTAATGACATGAGTCATTTAGTATCTGTGAGCCCGAAGGCAAGTTGGTTCATCTTCCTGGGTTGCAATGTCCCCATTTATGAAGTAGGGAAGTTAGTCCTTCCCATTCTAATGGTTTTCTGATTCTCTGTTTTCCTTTCTTCTTGCTGCAGGGCTGGTTATTCATTCAAAGAATACTTTTGTTTCACCATAAATAGAAGAAAAGTTTATTCTTCGCATACGTGAAAGCATTCAGCTGTCAAAAGAGGTTAAATCCTAAAATCCATTGTTCTGGTTTCAGATGTTTGAAGTTTTCAGAAAAGGGTAGGAAAACTCAGAACTCTTAACAGTACGCATCCTAAAACACTCAGTCCACACAGGGTGAAGCTTATTTCCTCTCTCTGAGATTTCTTCTGCCACACTCAGGTACCCTCTCCCCATTTCTCTTCTTTTCCCTCTCTGTCTCCCTCTCCTCTCCTCCACACCATTTCAAAAGAAGGCACTTCGAAACCTCCAGGGTCCACGATTGCATGGTCCTAACCAGCCCTTTCTCCCAAAAAGCTCAAACATTTTTCAGTCCTTATCTGGCTAATCCTTACCGCACAAGATATCGAAATGGTAATTTAATAGAAACTATGTGAGAGGATTAGTGAGACGATACCTGTAAGACAATCTATGCCTCTCTGGAAAGAATTGCAAACACACATCTCAGTCTCACAGCTTTGGCAGAGAAATGCAAGCCAAGATCCAAAGCAGCTAAAGACCTTCCAGCTAAGCCAGAAGGTGGCTAAGAAAGGTCTAAGGGATCTACCGGAAGCAGATTCCCTAAGGCCCGGTCCTGTATTTGAAGTGCATCTCTGCTCTTTTAGAGTAATTAGTGCACTTTAAAGAGCAATAGGGGCAAGAGAGAGAATAAAACTTCACAAGACTACTCTTTAGGAATGGTGTCAACCTCATCATTTGGTGAAAAACTGTTCAACCCAACAGCGACTCCAAGGGGCAGACATCACCGCCACAAGCACACAAGAACATGGACTCGTGGCTATTTTAGAACAAGAAGACGCCCTTGAGTTCTGACTGACTTGTGCATTTCAGGCGAGTGTACCTTGGATGATCTTCTTGACTATGTCCTGGTCTGTGTTTTGCTGCTTCCATAACTTCAGCAGCTGGAAAGTTTGTTCCTGTGAGCTGTGTCGCCGCTTTATCCTCTCTACGCTTTCGGCATTGACTTTGGTGCCAGGTAAATTGTCTACCAGGACACTGAGCCAGTTAGGGGTAAACTTCGTAGGAACAGCAAACCTGAAGAAAGCCTCCTCGCAGAGCGTAACATCTGGAAAAGTCAAGAAAGCCAAGGACATTTACTCGGCAGTAAATGGAGTCTTTTTATAAAATAAAAGCAAAAACCAAAACAAATCAAACAAAAAACAGCACAAGTAAGTGTTCCAAGATATAATAGGTTAAAATGCGAAGTTGGGGGCGGGGAATCAACATGCTATTGGATGCTCTTAGTGGGAGGGGCCGACATGCTCAGGTGCTTTTATTTTGGTGGGGGAGGGGACATTTGGGACAGGGAGAGTTTAATTATGTCCAGTATGAACACACATATTTAAATTATAGTAGGTTAGGTTATAAAATTAAATAATGGTAAATTCTGTAATGTAAATATTAACTCTCTTATAGGCTGACTTAGTGTCTACCAGGCACTTCAAAGTCAGCATCACAACAAAAATAATCACTGCTCCTAAGCAGCTTGAGGGCTAATCTGAAACAGTGTACTATTTTATGCACCTGTAGACACAGACGTATAACCATGCATTAGGGCTGGGGCACAGCTCAGCAGTCGAGCACTCACCCAGCATGTGCTAGACCCTGGTTTGATTCCCAGCACCACACATAGGAAAGTGTGCATTAAATAGGAGAACAAGCATTAAAAGGTAATTCAGAATAAAGCTGGAATGGTCCAAGCGTCTGGGTAGGGTCAGTACATATAAGACAGGGATTAGAAGTTTTGCTTAATCAGACACGACTTAAAATCCTAGCTCTGCCACTCACCAGCCCTATAACCCTGAAGCCTTCACAGAGTTTTGGTAACTATTAAAGTGTATGTTGCAAAATACATGACACATAGCACTCAACTAGTTGCAAAAATGAAATTCAAAATGAACTCAGTAAACGAGCGGACATGTTAAAATTAGAAATTAATTTTTTCTAACATGTCTTTTAAAAAAATTTTTAGTTTTTGAATAAAGAAAAATCAGACAGGCTTGATGAATTGCCTAAGAACTGTATGAAACAGTTAAAAACATGTTAGAGCTTTGTCGCAAACAACAACATATCAGTGCTCATCCTTCTGCTTTGTAAACTTCTATGCAGCACGAAAAGGCATTTGGGGAGCGAGCCAGGCTGGTTCGTGCCATCGTCTGATTGATGCACACAAGCAGAGCGCCAGGCTGGGATGCGCCCTGCGGTGAAAGTCTGAGATTAGTCTCAGGTCAGGAGTGATATGGATCTATGACATCACCGCCAAGGAATGCAATTGGAGCTTGATTGGAGCTTGGTGCTGGTGTGGTGCCACCCACTGAATAAAGAATCTAAGGCATCCAGAAGGCCTTGGAACTTTCATGCAGTGAATCCACTGGTGCCACTGGAAACAAAGCCAAGTGCGTATTTCTAACGTGCCATCATCAGTCTAGGTTGGGTTGTTTCTGAGTGGCTGCTTGAAACTTTGGTTAATAACGTAAACTTCCTTGAAAGGGATTAAAAAATGCGTAATTTCAAAGCTATGCTGAATTCTGCTAATTTGGTCTCAAGCAACAAACCTGACACTGCCCTTGGGTAAGACTTGAGTGTGGAAGGGCAGAAGGCCAGGGGTTTTACCTGTGAGGAGATGGGAGATTCGGGGATTTTGAGCTGTGGTGTTAGCAACCAGTAAGCTGGTTAAGAGTCCAGAAGGGGAAATGTGAGTTTGACTAAGAACATGGCCAGTGGCTGAGGTGTTCAGTGGGCAGGGGGACGGAGGCTTACTGTTTGGACTAAAATTACCTATTCCGCATTTTTGTGTTTCACTGTTTGCAGAACATATGTTGTCTCGCGTTGCGTTTCCTTTCTGAGTTAGCAGGAGACCAAATGCACTGCAGTTCGTGTGCTTTCTGCAGGGTGCTTTGGAGGATGTCTCATTGGAGAAGAAGCCCTCTGGACATCGTCTGCAAACCGTGTTTCGCTCCGGGGTTCCTGCAGAAAGTACCAAGCCATTTAGCACCTTCTCCAAAACTTCACAGCAGATAACCCTCTTTGACGGTTTTGGGGAGACTTGGTTTTTCTCACTACTATGATGATGCACAAAACTTTGGGCTTCTTTTATCTTTCATTTTATTAGACACAGAGAGCAAAACATCTCCTGTCAGCCCTAGGGGCAGTCTCCCCTTCCTGTAATACAAACACGAATTTGTTTTGCTGTTTCCTACAGAACATTCATGAAATGGGAAAGGAGAAAAGAGAAGGGAATAGCACTCAGCAGTCTTGCCTCTGGTGAAGCGGCAGTAAGGCCTGCCGTCAGCCACACTCTCCACCCAATTATTCCTTGAAAATCAGCAGGATAACTGCTGTGTGTCTGTTTGCCGTGGCATCATTCTTTGAAATCAGCTCTTACTGAATGTTTTTTAAAAATTTATTTAAGATTAAAAAGACACAGAAAAGAAAAACAAAAAGCAATACAGATAAACAAGAAACCAAATACAATAACAGTATAAGTTCACAAAACAAGATGCTAAGAATTTTTTTTTTTTTTTTTTTTTGTACAAAGGATCGAACACATGACCTTGCATTTGCCAGGCAGGCATTTATGCCACTGAGCTAAACCGCCAGCCCTCAACGCTAGGAATTTGACAGCAGTTGTAGTATATTGTTACTTTCAAGAGAGTTGCTTAGATTAAAAGATACAGACATGCAAAATTGATGGAAACGTATGAGCTCCTACTGAACGTGGCATTGTTAAATTCCAATCAGTTCCTACTGCATTTCTTTACTTCCTGAATCTTAATTGTGAAGCAACTCATGGGCAGGTTAAACCTTGAGAAGTAAAAATCGACAACATCATAATTAGGTTTTGAAGCTGTTGGAAAAGTTAGCCGCTGACTGCAAAGTGTCAGCCTGCGGTGACGTCACGCAAGAAAGAGAAGATGATGGACCATTTGCTTAAACAGCTGCATAAGGATAACGATGGTTAAGACTTCACAAAGGCTACCTGCAAGGGCATTTTATTTCATGGTGTAAAGTATTTGAAAAACTTGGAGAACACACCGGTAGGAAAATCTGAAGAGGTCAAACAGCTAAAGATGCTGCCAAGAATAAATATCTTCAAACCCTGGGCTCTATTCTGCACGGATAGATCATACATTAGAATACATTTGCATATGGAAATATCTCCATCTAGTGTAAGCTCCTTGAACAGATTCAGACGTCAGTGTTCAGATGCAGATTTTACGGGCTAATTCTGGCTTATGGAGACAATGAATGCAAGAGACAAAGGAAAACTACATAAAGTTATTCAGCTTCATTCGTTAAAAATATCAATCTTCTACTTTATTATATTTTCCACTGAAAAGGAGAGTAGGGGAGCAAAGCGGATGGGTTCTAGTTTCATCTCCTGTCTCTTTCCTTTTGAAAAAGATTGATGATTCACTGATCTGTAAAAAAGACAAAGGGCTGAAGAGTAAGAAAAAAAAAAATAAAACAAAAATAAAAGTAAAGAGAAGGAAAAGGAAGCACAGCCCGAGCATGTGAGGGGCTGTTTCCATGGTGGCTGTGACAAGGTCTTAGGAACAAAGCAAAGAGTTCTCGTTTCGTTTTTCTGTTAGAATTTTCTTTCTTACTGCACCGTCCTTCTAAAACAGAATCGTGGAACCAGATTCTACCACTTGGTCCACAGAGAAACTGGGCCAGGAGTCCTGTGACATCTACTCACCACTGCTTTTCAAGGATAGTGACTCGGACATGTGAACCCGATTGTCCTTTTCCCCAAATGCCACATGTCCCAGGCTAGAGTCTCATCACTGTTCGGATCTGTATGGGCTGCTGGGGGCTTCTTGTGCGTCTCCCTGAGAAGCACATGCGTGTGAGGCACAGAGAGAGAAGTCAGCCCTAAAATCCTTTATCGCAGGAAATAAGAGCAGCGGAGCCTGAGTTTCACAGCATGTTTGGAAGCTTTAGCTCATGACCTTTGGAAAAGGACTTCCTTCTGTACATGTGGCAAAACTCTGGGTAAATACGTAATAACGTATTTTTATTCATCTAAGCAATGGTTTTCTCTTATTACTGTCAGTGGAAATACGAAATGATAACCTAGCAGCCAAAACATGTATTCCAGCCATGAGAGGTGCTTAGCCTCTCAGCTGTAATTCCCCACGCCGGCCACAGGTAATTCCAGGGGAAACAGAGGCTGAGCAGCAGACAGGATGATGTGAATAGAACGGACGGGAGGCGAGCTGACTTCAAAGCAGCAACTATTCATTTCGAAAATGAAGTAGCACAGTTATTGAACGATGTATAGAGCAATGCCGCCTAGCCCCGCCTCGTCTCTGCTAGAAACCTCTTAACTCCCAGCATGAACCCTGTGTGAGCGCCGAGAGAGGTAGAGGCGTGTGATGCCCACTCGGGCACCACTGAAAAACCCATGTGCCTTTGTTCTAATGAAGCCAGGAGATGAGGGACACCAGGCAGGGGGGGAACAGGTCCTGAACAGGTCACCAACTAAAAGTCGGGGCCTAAGTGAGTCAGTGCAGCAAACTATGCTCTCAGGGCCTAATGAACCACAGGAGACCAAGAGCAGGCCCTTTGCCGAAAGGGAGAGATCCTGGAGGAAATAAAAAGCAAAGGAAACAGCTTGTTTCCCAGACATCAAAGGCCTACCTGTAACTGGAAAACCTCTGCTTTCTGTCACGTACATCGGTCCCCAAAATTGCATGAAAACCCAGCGGACTTTAACATCGCTGGTGTCCACCTTACAGCCGCCCCTCTCTGACCAGCGGACAGCTTCTCTTTTATTCTTCCTAACAATCTCTCCTTTGGCCATTCCCACCCCTGGCTGTTTGCTGTTTTGTCTGCTTCAATTTTCATTGATCAAAACAGGGACAGGAGAGCTAGAGGGATCCAGTTACATGAAGTCTTCCAGCTATCTGCTTACTTCATTCTACAAACAGATTTTCATGCTGTGAGGGAAACAGCTTTGCTACTTTCGTTATTAAAAAAATAATGAAAATAGCAATCGGCACAAGTGTGTGTAGGCTGAAGTATCCTACACACACCACTTACCGATTGGAGTAAACGGATGCGGTGTTTGTGATGCTTTGAGTTTTTGCACCCTAAAACTAGTCTTACCCTTTGCAATCCCAAAGCCTCACCCAATCCAAAGCAGAAAGCATTTCCAATTCCTCCTCTGAACGCTCATGTTAGAAGCACCTTAAGACAGCCTCATGCAAATTGACTTTTTACAATTAAAAAAAAAATTTTATTTGCTACTTGGGAAACTGAGTAGCTTCCAATTTGTGAGTACGTTTCCTTTGTGGGCCTTTAAACCAAAGTATTTGTCATCTAATAATAGACTGTGTTCATTAAAACTTTTGGAAGCTAATAGGTATAAATAACCAGCATGTACTAGGCCACTGGTTTCTTATAAAGAATGACTTTTCTGCCAGAGAACCAAGAACAAGGTCCAGAGGCATTTGGGGTTGTTGCAGTGGAGGGGGATCGTTACGGGTATCCAGAGGCTGGAGCCGGGGGTGCTGCTAAACACTCTACAGTGTGCAGGATAGCTCCCCACAGAAAAAGTATGATCCAGCCCTACGCATCGATACTACTAAGCAACACTGCTTCAAAGTGACTAATCTGAATCCGTAGCAATTGCTCGCTCCTTTTGCTTCAGCTAAGTAAGTAAAAACCCTTCATCTTCTCAAGCCCTGTGAAGTTAGTCTACATTGGACACATGACTAGCAGAAAAGATAGAAGTTGCAGCTTTAAAAGATTCAGAGAACACGGGCCTTAACCTCTGCTGTTAGAAACGCAGAAAGCACTTTGCTTATAGGCAGAGGCTTCTTCTTGGCTCCACAATCTGTTTTGTCTAAGACAAAGAATAAGCAGGTTGGAGAGGCTGCAACAGTCTATCCTCCCAGGCACTAACTCCCATGCCAGAGGAAGAGCTGCCTTCATTTTTAGTAATGGGAGGCTTTTTCCCTAACCATTCCCACCTTTTACGCAATTAATTATCACCACCACCGCTCATTGTTAGCACTCCAGAGCCTCATTAATATCAGCATAATTACTCTCCTGGTATCATTTCTGATGTTTGTCAGAAAGCAGCGCAGTCTGAAGCTGTCCACGCTGCGGTGAACGGAGAGGCAGACAGCGCGCGTGACTGGCCCAGCTCAGGGTGTTCCTTTAAAAAAACAGCAATCGTCACGCAACTCATTAGGGAGCAATTGAGATTCTTCACTCAATTACCCTGTGGTGGCAAAGTATTCCTCTGAGGCCCCTCGGAAGCCATTCACACACGTGTTACATCGAACAGGTCCCATTACCCGTGCAATTTGCTATCCTTTGTGTGTCAGCAGGACAAAAGCGTCCCCTGAAACCTCCACGACCGTCTGGCTGCGTAGGGCCACACGGATCGGGAGCAGATACGTACCAGCCTGCAGCACTCCAAATCCGGGCAGGCAGCTCCTGTGCTTCAAGCAGAACTCCAGCTCCAGGTAGCGGCCTTCCTCACACTCACACACGCGGTTGTGAGTTCGATTGCACTCCTGCTTGACGTACTGCAGCTCCTTGCACACTGGGCTGCAGTACAGACACTCGTCACTGTGGTGCCAGCTGTCCGTGTAGTAGTGGTCTGGGCACGGAGCGCACAGGGTCTTCCGCCTCGCCGTACAGTGCTGCTTTAGGTAGGTGCCCGGGGGACATTTATCGCACATGAGCGGGCGAGAGGTCTCTGGGTCATGATGAAGGTACTTGGGAGGAGAGGTTTCCTGGGTGGCCCATTTAATGGAGATGTTCAGGAACTAGAAGAGAGACAAACAAGGATAACTTAGCATGGACCCTGGGTTGTGTGAAGTCAATGTCAGAATCAAAAAGTCTTTTACCGTTTAAGTCTAAAGGCCTTTCAGTCCATTGAGATGAACTGAAAAGGTCAGAAGCCACCATTTTTTTCAGTGGCTTAATCTCAAAGACGAAAGATGAGCTAGCAACAAATATCTGAGGGCCAGGTCATAGAGGACCAGAGTCAAAAGTTTATCAGAACAGAGATTAGGAACTTAGATGTACCGCTGTGTGACCTGCAAGTCACTCTATCTTCCAGGGCTTAGGATTTCTCTAGAACAGTGAGTAATGCTCAGAATAGCTACACCCAAATCACCTAGACTCATCAATGAAAATACAGACTCCTAGAATTCACACACTTAAGTATTCTGATTTCATAGAAGTTGGGTCTGGGCATTAAAACAAAACAAAACAAAATAAAACAAAGAAAAAACTCTTGCTGTGATTCTGATGTATGGGAAATATAATTATTCTTTCATTTTGTTGATCTGATAAATAGTTGCTGAGCCCTTAGTACATTCTCGGCAGTATTCTGAGTGTCTGATATATAGTTTTGAATAAAACTATTTTCTGCCCCTGCGGAGTTTACAGTCCTATTGAGGAAGTAGGAAAATAAATAAAGGAACTATTAGAAAAAACATATGTTAGAAGATGAGTCTTGAAAAAAATCAAAAGATCACATAAAGGAGATGGGAAACACAGAAAGGCAAATTAAGATTTCTAAATGCAGAGGTTATGGGAACTGTTTTAGGAACAGATGACAGCTTTGTTTTCCTGCTCTGAGACTTACTGATGACCAAAACAACAGTGAAGTAAAGCACAGGTGATGTGCCGAGTGGCAGGATTCTGCTAACTGGCATTCTTATCACCCACTCATTAGGGTCGCACTAGGAGTCAAGCACCAGGAATACGCAAGTGTTCAGACAGGACCAGAGGCTCCATAAGCTACTAATTTGAATTTTAACTTGAAGACTGGCATCTTCTGTGAAGATCATAAGCACCAAACTCTTGATTCTCTTGGGTGAATGATTTCCAAAAATTAAATAACCACCGCTCTTTCCACTAATTGGGGAGATTTTCAGGAAGAAGGCAAGGTTTCAGAAGTTGCCACACATGATTGAGGAAGAAACTGTAGACAGGATGAAAAGATTTCACCAGCAGGTGTGGTTCTTGGGAGCACAGCTTCTCATGGGTCTCTAACTTGTGCTGTAAATCCAAGATCTTCCAGGGAGCACTGAAGAAATGCTTCACACTCATTACAGAAAACACAGAAGAAAGTGCTGTTTGTGTGTCAGGGGCAGTTTGTTTGGTTTTTACTGTTTGTTTTTGGTGCAGGGATCAATATTGACTATTTTCAGGCTTTGGGATAGTGGTCAGACAAACATAGTAGTTTCTTCTACACTCTTTTCTTTGTAGAACTCAGGAAACGTTAAAAACCCTGTGACCTGGGAAGGAACAGCACTCCTTTTTGCATGAGAGGTGGCAAAGGCAAAGGATGACCTTTTCCCCATAAGCATCTAAGTATTTTCTCTAAGGAACTGACTTCACTTATTATTGGAACGTGACAATTCTGGGGCTGAATGAACCTAATATGAGATGGTAAGACAGAAGAACAGGAGAAAACATCTAATCAAGGCCCAGGGATCATTTAGAAGGCAACAGTTTTCAAGGAATGTTCTGATGTCAGACTCCCAACCAACAAAACAGCAGAAGACCATGCAGCACCCAGGCTGCTTCTGTGGTCTTTTGACTCAAGTCTTTCTGGACCTAAGAGCTTATGGGAGAAGCATGTTCTTGAGTTTCCCTGGGGTTTTTTAATGACTTGAAGGAAACAGAGCAAGATTAAATCACTGACTTACTGGTTGGTAATTCAAACGTTGTAAGAACCAAAGGTCTTGTGTTGTTAATTCAAATAGTTCTAAAATTTTCAATGCTGTGAAATAGCTTTTCCTGACACAACCTTGCAAACACACATGAAAATAACAAGTATTGTTTTGTTGCTGTTCACATCACTTTTGAGGATTCTAAGAGGCTCAGCTCAGAGATCCCTTTTCTCTTGAGTAGCACTGCACAGTGCGCCACATCCTGGTAGTCTTGCCCCAGCCAATGTCCCAATGTTCCCTGGTCCCATTTCAGTGTGGGTCAGGGGAACCCATTTGTGCAGGACTCTTTTTACCCGACCCCACAGTGAAGAGGATGGGGGATGGGAAACCCAATCAATAGAGCTCGTGTTAAAAGCAACTACATAAACAATGTGTAGAGATTTAGCATCTTCGTTTGCTAATCCAAAATCTGAAACTTTTTATAGCAGTGCTCAAAAAAAGTTTCTGATTTTGCAGAACACAGGAATTTGGATTTTCAGATTAAGAATTCTCAATTGGTAATACTTATGCAAATATTCCCAAATTTGAAAAACAAATCTGAAATGTGAAATATTTCTGGTTGCAATGTTTTTAGATAAAGTTACTCAAAATGTGTAACTAAGAATGTGAATGGAATTTATATTTTTCTAGGTAAGTGGACATGATACTGTTGATTTCCTGAAACAATTGTTTTGGAAATTATTGCCATTCCTTTAAAATACAGGGAAGGTGGAGAAAAATAAATAAGGTCGATTTCATAATGAGGGAGTAATTAGTGAGGTAAGTTTCTCAAGGCTACATATGAAGTTCATATACATTTTTTAAAAATCAGAAAGTCTTGAAGTACTTATTTTCAGCTCGTTCAATTGGGTCTCTGTGTTTTATTTGAAAAATTTCCACTTTGGTAAAAAGTTAGAACTCTGTGTGGCCAAAATTCAATGTTTAGGTCTCAATCTTTGGTTGGCCTCAATTCCCACACAGAATTTCTAGACTTAGGGTGGGCAAGATTAGAGAGCTCTTCGACCCAGCCCTTTTCCTTATTTTCTTTTACATTTTCTCGTAATGCAGAAATGCCATCAGATAGAGGATCTTAACACTGGCTATGGCTCCTTTGCCAGCTGATTATATTTAAGACCTAAGAAGAGTTTAAAAATAAATGTCTCTGTAATATAGTCTCCAGGTGACCACAAAGGCTAGGCTACCTAGGTAGGCGTGTGCGCACAAGCATACGGTGGTTTCTCTGGAAGAGGCCACCCCTTTTCTGTGTTTTATGCTGGATGTGTATAGAATTAGATGAAATTTTCTGTGTGTTTTTTTCTTTTATCCTCCTCCCAGTCCCCGGCTGTCCATTGTGTGGCACAGAGCACTTGTGCTTCAAGGGAACCTGAATATCTTGAAACCCACTGCTTTGCACCAGTCCAGGATTTCTTCTTCACATTTTCCATGCCTCATGCCTTTAAGGCTGTGTCTCTAATAGCTTTATTCCCTTCACTGCTTCCATGTTTATTGCTGGGCAGTGGTAAAGAGTTTCCTGTTTCAAGCCTGACTCTGTTTCTTTGTCCTTCACATGGTAGCAGATGATGGGAGTGGGGACAGTGGTAGTTGGGCTGCATTAGCTGTTCTCAAGGGCCTTTTCTAGCCACCATATTGTTGCTTGACAACTGGCCTGACAACTTAATTGACCAATGAACACGAAAACCAGTGTCTCACTCTTAGCTTCACCCTGGCATACACCTTGCTCCGTTTTGTTTCCCGTGTGAAACATCTTCATACATAGACCTCTTTTTACTGATCTCTGTATTTCGTGCCTTCCATTTCCTCTGTCAAACCTCCAGAGGCCTCAGGGGGCGACCCCTGCGCCTGCTCCCCAACATGCCTTTCCCACTTCATCTTCCCAAAGAGTTGTATGTCTACCAAAAGTCTGTTGACTGACCGAGCATGTGCCAGTTGTGCTTATAAATAAAATAAGGTGATTTAATTAAATATATAAACCAATGAACAAAAGTGCAAAACGTCACTATTTCTCTATGAAAAGTAAACTGAATACTCTGGAATGGTTTAATCAAGATGAGACGCCCTCCCCACAAAGACACACACACACACACACAAAATACTCAACAAAAAACTAGAAGAAAACCAACCTACTCTAGAATCTGGAGTAGGTAAGACAACTGCAAATACAAAATGAGGAAAGCATGTCATCATTTAGTCTCACTGATATCTTTGTGTTCGAAAACCAAGTGGACAGGCAGGGCTTGCAGAGAGGGCAGTGGCAGGAAGTATAGCATGAGGTTTTAGCACCACAAACTCCAAGAGAAGACTTGGTCATATTTCAAAAAGCAGATGAATGAATGTTCAAGTGTTTTAAGTCAAAACTAAAATATTTCAGGTATATATGTATAATTTTTATTAAGTGCTCTAAGTAATTCTACAATAGATTGTTCCATTATTGATCCCAAACACGTAGAAATTTCTAAGATAATTCCCTGTATAGAGGAGGTGGGGTGGTAACATGTAGAGCAAAAGAGGACAATATGAAGACGGAATTCTGTCTTGTCTATTCCATGCAAACACAGGTGCATAAAATCTACCCTTTGCCAGGTGGTAGACAAATAAATAATATGTATAATATTTTGGTTACTACTCACTTTAGATATTTTTTATCATTATTATCATTAAGTCCCCACCAGCTATAAATATAAGACTTAAAACAGATAACTGACTTGTACTAGGTCATGGCAATTAGTACAAGAGAAATTCAAATCCACAGTATATGCCAAGTGAAATGTTTCTTTTATCAAATCCTTTAACACTTACCAAATATTATCACTTGTACTATTGCCTCTATGCACTACCCAAAATAAGCCCTTAAATGCTTATTTTCATTCAGATTAAAGGCACAGATTTAGGAGATCATCAAAATTAGGAGATCGATCAAAGCTTTCCTGAAGTTCGGATGATGGATGCACTGAGGACTTCTCTTGCTTTGTGCTAAGACACACTTTGTCCAAAGCTACCGAATTGGAAAATTCTTGAACGACAAGTGATTTGACTGGCATATTGTACTGGTTTCCGAGGCTTCCTAAAGAACAAACAAGAATACACTTCCTCTGGCAAGTTTATTTTTGCATTATGCAATGCAGCCAATCCAATACTACTGGGTTTGTTCTCTGCTATGCAGAACCATGAATGACCCAGTGGGTTTCCATTTATAGATGATTCATTAAAAGGAGCCCACTCAAAGCCTGGAATAGCCACTTGGTTTGGGAGTTCCTTTTGTGATCCCTCGTCATGATCCCTGCCACAGAGTACTATTTGAGGAATATCCAGAGTTAGCTAAACTTCTGGTCAGTTTGGAAACCATTAGACTTCCTAGTTCATCTTAACCATGAAAGGAAAAGCACTCATTGCAAAACAACGCAGGATATGTATCACTGTGCTTTCCTGAAGTGCTCTTATAATGCAAGTTACAAAGATTATTAAACTATTTGCTGATGAGGATTAGTTCATTTGATTAAAAAAAAAGTCTTATAATGCTATTCCTCTCCTTCCCCCCATCCTTAAATAACCAGTTTATTCATTCAGATAGCAAAGATTTATTAAAACAAGTCCAGGTGATGGAGTTAAATTAATGTTCCTCTGTTACAGAAATATTCATTTAAAAGTCAAATGTGATGTAAACTGTTGATTGACCACTACTGCAAAACAATCAGAGGCAGAAAGAGAAGAGAATAAAGTCCAAGAAAAGACTCAGCAGAGAAACAGGCAGAAAGTTATGAAAGGTAGTCAAGAAGGATGAGAGACAGATGGGACACAGTGGCTGACTGCACTGGAGTTGGGCACTGGAAGAAGCAGCTGAAGACCATGCCCTTGAATTCTAACTCTTAGCAATATGCATTGCCATTAATTACTGATGACAAGACAGCTTGCAATTGAGGATAAAGGGAATGAATTTAGATGGAAGCATCTTTCAACTATGGGACTTGAAGTGATGGCTCTTAGCAAACAAGCAGAAATATGTACTGAGAACCTAGGACAGAAATGTAGCTGAAATCACAGCCTATGGGGTTATAAACACATAAATATCTCTAAAAGCAGAAAGATGGCAGAGACAGCATTACCCAAGGAATTATACACAAACAAATGTGGGCAAAATATTCACTTTTGGGATTTATACAGCTTTGTAAAAGGGGGTGAAAAAGAGAAGTCTTGGAGAAATTCAAGAAGGATGCTAAATGAAGAATGCATACCATGTTTTGACAAGTAAGCCTGGTAACTTGATCAATGTGAATTGGCAAAAGTACTTTCAGGTGGGAAACTGCATTTATAATATATGTGCCAAGTTTCAAACCCAGCCCTAACACTAGTTTAGTAACCCTGGGTTACCAACTCACCTGTGAAATGAGAATGATCTTACTCTACCCACTTCCATACAATTATTGGATTTCAAACCAGAAGGGGGACACAAATAAACTTGAGGAAGAGAGTCCGGACAAACAGGAGACAATGTTATATATGCTAATTACACAGGAGGTGGGAAATAGCAAGCATTTTGAATCAGACTCGTTTCTGGAGACAGCTTGAGGTTTTGGTCAGTAGGAAGTTAGACACATGACATGTGCCATAAGGTGATTGTCTTTCCTGTTCCTAATTGTCTCCAGAAAAAGCATCTCTGGTTTGTGAAAATTAGTTTCAGTATCCTCCCAGATGGTGTCATTTTGTTAGTCCTGGTCAAATGACTCAGGGTAGATCCAAGGCTTTGTAGAGAGGTTCAAATAAGGAACTGTTTTTCTCCATGTTCCTTAAATGCTTAGCATGAGGTTGTACAAGTAACAAGTACTCAGAATATGTAGATCCATTTTGTTGAATTTGATGAATATGTTGGATACCTACTATGTGTTACCAGGGTCACTGGGGATTATACATACACAGATAAATACCTAAGATCTAAAAGATACATTTATAAGGACCAACATGAAGCCTCCAATTTTCTCATCTGTAAAATGATAGGGATGGCAGAATTTGCAGAAAGGAAGAGCAGTTTTTTGAGCATCTTTCATCTTGCATGGTGCTTTGCATGCACTGATGCATTTGTACTTAGCTTCTGTTTCAAGGGTGGAACCTGTGAAGAAAGGCAGCTCATTTGAGAGGTTTATCTACTGCTGCCAGCTGCCTACTCAAGGGCTGACCACTGCTTAATAGTTCTCACAGCAGCCAGTTGTCTGGCTGAGGACTGTGTCTCTAGGTAAGGAAGGAAAAGCAAATGAATGAAATCTGTTCATCTCTACAGAGCTCACTCACCGCGAGGCAAGAGGAAGCACAAACAATTATGATTTATTAGATGAATCGCTGGGCCAAATTCTACACTCTTTTGCTTTCCTGGGGGTGGAAAAATTGTCCCCAGGTAAAATTGAACTTTCAGTGAAATGTTTGTTCTCTTTAGAAGTCTCCTTTAGTGGTCCAAAGGCTTTACAACTAATCAGCCATACATACCTTGTTTGCATTTAAAATCAAACAGAAATTGTCAGAATGGAGGCGCTTAGGATGCTTTTGCTGCTTTGGAAGAGTTTTATAGACAATTAACACTTGTCAGATTAACAAATAATGGCCAAAAAAACCAAAAAACCATGCTCAGAAAAAAAAAACTGGTAGTACAATAAACCCTTAAGGAAAACACACAGACATCTCACATATTTTGGCTCTTAGAGCCTGCTATTTTTTTCTCTCAGGCTCGTGACAGTCACCAGATTGGAGACACAACCTCAATTCTGAGCCCTAACTCCACAGCAGGGCTGCTTGCATAGGTCGCGTTTTGCCAGTTCAGCTCCTCTGGGTGGGCACTGGCAGCCTCTGACCATGTCGGAGTTTTCCAGCTACAGCCCCCCTGCATCTGGGCTCACAATCTGAGAAACAGTCTTGTGTTGAATACTGATTTTGAAATTCTGTTTTATTTCTACGGTGCTTTTTTTTGAAGATAATACATTGCTCATAACACTATATGGATATTTTTGGGTGCTAAAGACTTGAACTGAGATCCAGTGAATTATGTGGCTAAGGGTAGTTAGTTGGTGAGAGACCATTGGATAGAAAGCCATGATGGTCATGAAATGGAGTGAAAACTAGCAGGGTAAATGGAACCGAAGACCATCCAGGCTCAACAGGTAGTTATTTACTGTGTGCCTCTGATGTACGAAACACCACACTAAAGTCTGGATGATGGGTCAACAGCATGGCACAGAACACGGTAATATTAGGTAGCAGGCTCTAGCCTAAGCCGGTCCTTCTCAGCTGGCCATCACAGCCCCTCCCACCAACCGTAAGGAGGCAGGACTGCCCTCACTGTACAGATGAAGAACCTGAGTCTCAGAGAAGTTGAGTGACTAAGATCACAGAGCTAGCGCATATTCTAACTGGGATTTGAAACCATTCTTGTCTGAAACTAAGTCTTCCATCTGGGGTTTTGCAGTCTTACGAAAGAGACAGGAATGTATACAATTAAATGTAACACGGTGTAAAATTCAGTATTATCTTTTATCTATCTATGCACCCATCTGCTATCTACTGATCGTCTTTCCACGCATCCATCCATCCATCCATCCATCCATTCACCCATCCATTTCTGATGCATAAACTCTTCTCCTTTTCCCCTTGCTGTGTACTGCGGTAGTCTGCACATCAGTTCTGTAGCTGGCCCTGTGAGACTAGGCAGTCACTGTGCTTTTCAGTAAGCAGTGGGTTGTCAGTAATGTGCCCCTTGACCTGACTCACCTTCCCTTTTCCTCTTGCCCCTCAAGTGCTCCCTCCTGCTTCCCCAGGATTGCACTTTCTAGTGAAGCAGCAAGAATAAGCTGCTTTCCCGCATACTGTCATCTAGGGAAATGGGGCTCATGCGTACCTCCAGTAAAGGCCCATGAGACTTCATCGCAAAAGAAACAAAACAAAACAAAACAAACCGATGCCTTCCTAGGGTTCAAGGTGTTGAAAACAGAAGAAAAACAGATTGCAAATAGCCCCAGCTTTGGCATTCTTAACCCCAACAGAAAACTGGGTTGAAGGGACCCACAAAGGCTTTGCTGTGATTCTGGATCATTTTTCACTGGACCCAGGTAGGAGATATTAGCATACATTCTAAGGAAGTCTGAAAAAAGCCTCAATCCGAATAACCTTGGGGAAAATTACTTCCTTCTCTGAACCTCCATTTCCCTGTCTGTGAAATAGAGATGGAAATCTCTGTAGAATAGGACTTTTGTGACAGTAAAGTACAATACAGAGCATGGCACCTAAATATGATATTTATTCTAATAGCGACTAATGTCTTTCTGTTCCACGGTTTCCTCCTTTCGGCTTGGCATAGATATGTAGAAGTTACAGATGAAGATGAGTTAATTTTTATAAAGGAGGGTCAGTGGAAGGCAGTCATCTCTGCTTGGTAAGTCTCATGTCACAAGGTGTTTGAATCCACTGGTGAGTATCTGTTGAACTTCCTGCTTTGCAAGCAGGCAATCTCAATTGCCTAAATTTTGAAGTTGCAGCAGCAGGAGATAGAACAAAGGCCCTCCTTCATGAATCCCACCAATATCGATGACAATGACGGAGGAGTTTGAACTGATAAGCTAGAATTATTGACTTAAATCCTGTGTGACTTTTTAGCACTCTCTGTAGTTACTGTCTCTCCATGATCAAGCATAAGTGAGGTTTGGCTGCTGTATTCAATCAGGACTGATCCAAAAATAAAACAGAAAAAACAAGCAAAACAACTGAGGGGCATCCATAGCAATTAAGTACAGCACTAATATAATTTGAAAGTGACATCTGAACTCACAAATCATTAGCCAGAACTGTTAGGATTCCCCACACTATATCTTCCCCAGGGAGAGATTGGAACATGTAGTCCCTGTGGGTTTCTGGAAAGGAGATCTCAGAACAACTGATCACCCTAAGAAGTAAACCATTGTCCAATAAGCATCTCTCATACTAACTACATTTATTCTAGCACAACCTAGTTGATTCCCCTCCCCCCCCTTTTTTGCTGGACATTAAAAGAAGAGACAAGAAACAGTGTAGGCCCAAAGGTCTTCTGTCTATCAGCCAAGTGTATTATTATTTAAGGTATTTTTTAACGGTCTTGCCAAGCTACCTATTACCATGCTTATTAAGCCTGAAGATTTGACAGTTATTCCAAAGATCAGAGTGCAGTTGTCAAGTAGATACAAATTCTGTGAATACAAATTCAAAGAAAATTCCGCTCAATGAGTCTAAAAATATTGCTAGTGACCATAATTACACCTCTACAGTAAGTCCTGAGGGAATGTCCTCGACGTGGGCTTTAACTAAATGAAATATAGAAAAATATCTACATGAACAGCTTTTGTGCATACCAGCTGAAGACAAGAGGCACTTGTTTCGAAATGAGAAAATACTTTTTGTTGTAATAGTTTGTGATCACAAAACACATAAGTCATACTACCTAAAAATGGGTGGTATTTCAAAATATGTCTTCTCTTGTGGTCTTACTGACCTACTAAACAGAATTCCTTACACATGAACAATGGGGCAAAGGGAAATTTGACAACTGCAACAAAATAGCTTATTTTAAAACATTCCTTTAGAGTAGGGTTTTATAGACAAACAAATCTGACTTTACCACGTTGGAAGTAGGAAATGAGGCATAACCAATATTTTGTCTTTCAACTCAGATGACAAGAATTTAAAGCTCCAGTAGACTTTCCATATGACATCTGGCCCAACAGTTCTATTTTGGAAGTGGATGAAGTCAGAGCAAAGAGAAGGGCAGCCACTGACTGGACAAAGCAGAACCGGGGAGTCAGAGTCGCTCCTCTCGGCTGCCCTTGCTGGGGCAGTGCTGTCACTGTGCTCCGCAACTGACTCCTAAACAGCACTTTGTTCTTCCCCGTGATGTTGATGCAAGTTGACTGCGGTGGAACTTTATAGAGCTTAGGGTCCTGATGTCCATATTTTCTTACAAAAAAGAGTCTTTTAAACAAGAAAGTAATAAAAAGGTTTTTTTGTGTGTTTGTTTGAACAAGAAAATTAAAACTAAGATCAAGTCTAAGATAAGACCAAGACCAAAGCAAGGCGCAAGAACAAAATGAGACTGAGCCTAGAAACCAGACCATCAGGAAGCCAATAGGAAGAACTAGAGAAAAAGAGTCCCCATGTTTAAAGAAAGAAATGATGCTTGAAATAGGAAACACAGCAAAAGAACTGGGGGATCTGAATTGAAGGCTATGAAAGAGAATTTAATCTACCAAAGGCAGAATCACTGTCTGGTTTTACATAAATTCTTCTTGTCACGTATTTGCTACTTTACAGTTGATTGTTACCGATTTGCTATTCTGTAGTTGATGACTTCAGAGGCTTTTATCAAAAATGCTGCCAAGGTGCAGACTAAATTGAAGAGAAACCTTTCGGCTATTCTTTCTATTTTTAAAGATGTTTCCGCAGGGAGCAGAGTGGTGAGGGCCGGGGTGAGGCCGGACGGATAAGGAATGTCAGTCTACAGGTTCCACATTGCGCTGCGGACTCTGCTGTATGGTGTGGTCCGTATCGTTAATAGTTAATAGAGCTGCTTAGAAATTTGCTTAGACTGATATTAAATGTTCTTACCATGCACACACAGCATGTGTGCACAGACAGATGGGTCAATGGTCTGCATTATAGGAATCGTTTCACCATGTTCAGGGCCATTAAAATTGCATTTTTTAAAAATAAAAACATACAGAAAAAGTCAATGCTTCAAAGAAATGAAACAAGATAGTCACAGAAAAACTGCGATTCCAGAGAGATATAAGAAAGTGATAAATCGGGGCTGGCAATAGCACATTACTGTTTGGGAAGGGCCTGTTTCCTCTCGCATCCTCTCTTCCATTTATGGTCTGGCTGTTTCCGGTGCTTCTGAGAAACTGGAGTTAAAAAAAAAGTTCTACCAAAGCACCTGGGAAATTATGTCACCTTGAAGCTGGAAGAAATGATTTCAGAGTGGGTGTAGTGTGCTGTGTACTTGAAACATTTGGAGAGGCCAGGTAAGTCTGAGAGGGTGTCGGTGTTACCTAGCTTCTTACCTAATGTGTTATAACACTATTCTTAGCCCTTACAACTGTCTAAAAGAATTCTTTTTTAAGACACTCTATGCTAGTTACCCCAGAATATTCTGTGGTAGTGAGTTCCAAAGACTAATTACATGTCACATAAAAATACTCTCTTTGTATCTATTTCTAGTTGGGCCATACTGCACTCTTCTTGCGTAGATAGTTTACAGATGTTGCTAGGATTTCCGATTCACCAGTTCTTGCTATTGTGGGTTGCTAAGTCTGACCGTTGTTTTCTTTTCTAAACAGGGCTGCTACTGCTGGTCACATTTGCATTCTGTTAACCAGACTCTCCCTATCAGAAATGGGCTCCCTATCAGCCTCACTTTCTCCTCTCCTGCCATGTGGAATCCTCTTTCTCGATGTTCTCTAGGACAATGACCCAGATCTTTTTAAATCTCCAGCCCAGTAGTCTTCCATGGTCTGAAATTTCTTGAATCTAAAATCCTGGCAACTCTGTCAGGATGTATTACAAACACATAAAATTCACCCAACCCAAAGTCAATACTTACTGTCCAAACTTAATACCACAAACGCCGTGTTCTCCACTCAGCAGACAAGACAGGAGTCCAGTCCAGCCAGATGAGAGAGTGGGGATCGAGTCCCAGCCAGCTTTACCCCATCTCCACAGGACTCGCATGTGTGCATCCAGTTTATTTTTGTTATTCGCTATTGCTATGTGTTTATAGTAGAGACTTATCAAGGAACACTTAAAACATTGATGGGATAGGTAGAATGTTATATTAATATTTCAAAAGGTATCAAAGCCAACAGGATGAATGTCAGATTGTTAAATCACTGTCAATAAGCTAAATTCTGTGGGAATCTCCATGGAAAGCACTGGTCGCTTATCTACGACCCTAGAAAAGCTCACTACAGCTGCTTGGGCTCAGTAAATGCACTGTATGTGGGACAGTGGGGACTTTGGAGGTGGAAATCAGGGTATCTGTGCTTGTAAAGAATTCATTCTTGGTTTGCAGCCTGAATGCTGCTCTTCCCTTGGAGAAGCCCTGGAAGTGGTCACTGCTAAGTGCAGTCAGAACAATCCCATGTCCCCATGTACTCAGCTGTCCTGTTGGTAACTGTGACAAATAATCTATGCGGAAAACTTACTGATCATTATATGACCCTAGGTCGCAATTCTACTTTATTTATATACAAAGGAATTTTTGCATAATGGTTTCACCTATCAAATTTTCCAAGGATTTAACAGCATACATCCTGATAGAAGCTTGGACTTTGTTTTGGTTAAAACTCTAGGAAGATGTGCTCACACTGTGAGAAAGTTCCAGCACTCAAGCCAGCCCTGGTCACAATTTCAAGTCACTGGGGAGATACCTGCTCCCCCATCTTCCATCCCAGATGCTCATCCGTACCGACTATTTCTACATAAAAATGCTGGCACGCCATGACTTCTTTATGTCTTCTAGTGAAGCTTATTTTATTATAAATTACTTTCCTTTTATTACTACTTTATAGTATAGTTATGCTGGTAGAGTGATTTTATAAAAATTATATGTGTAGGCAAAATATATATATATATATATATATATATATATATATATATATCCTCTTGAATGTCATTTCAGGAGACAAAGAGTTTGTTATAAAAGTGCTGGGAAAAGTCTGATATAACAGAGAACTACGGACCTCCGGGGTAAAACATACAAATACACGGGTAATCTGGGCATCTCTGCTCCCTCATAATAATATAAGGGGCATCCAAGCCTCAAGTAAGGCACAGGTGGATATGTATTAAGATCCCTCTTTTTCTGTAGTGTGTATTTCCCAGTCTTTTTTTTTTTTCTTTTTCTGCATAAGAACAACTCAGTCTAAGGAAAGGGAAATGCTACTGGTTAATAAGACATGAAAGAAAAGAACATTTTCACAGAAGGCTTCACACAAGAGGAGTCCATAGGTAGGAAGCCCAGGGCAGCAGAGAGCAAAACCAGCAGGCAAGTTAGTGGGCTGGAGCGCGGGTCAGCCGCCTGTGTGCTCAGAGCCCCTGGGGTAAACAGCGCCTTCCTGGTCCTGCTGGACGTGACCGGATAAAACGCTGGGCACAGAAGGTTTTCTTTCTCCACCAAAGGTGTTTGACAACTGTGATTGACATTAGGGACTGCACTGGAGGTTGCTAGGTAACAGAGGCCAGGGCAGTTGCTATGGGCAGGGATTAGGGCAGTTCTGGTCTGAGTTTTATGTCAGGTTATACTAGAAACTTCAGAATATTCATTTTGTTAAAAAAAAATGTTATGGGGGCCAGGGATTTAGCTCAGCCATGTAAGCACTTGCCTGGCAAGTGCAAGGCCATGAGTTCAATCCCCAGTACGAAGAAAAAAAAAAAAAAAACCAACCGGGTAAATACATAGACCGACCACTGGGGGAGAGGGAGTGACACCAAAATACACAAAACAGGGTCAAAAGCCCCAGGGCATTATCCTAAAGGAAGACAGACAGATCTGCAGTTGTCCTGAGGCAGAAACATCTACTTCTCCAGCCCTCCTATCCTTACACCCGACTCCCAGGATCAGAGCGCTCCTTCAGAGCCTAGCTTATTGAAGTTTGAGCAGTAGTTGGGCACTGCATCATGGGACATTTGGGCACTGCATCATGGGACATTTTTGCCATAGGTTAAAACCAGGGCCAGGTCAGAGTGTTCCCAGAAAAATAGGTAATTCATGGACAATTGTGACAGAAAACACTGCTATGACTACCTTGCCCTTTGCTGAGCTCCATACTTAATAGGCCCCATGGGAAAGCCTGTGCCTGCGGTGTGCATCCTAATGACGACCTTTCTCCGCTGGCCTACCAGCATAACCTGTTTTTGGAAAAACAATCTAGAACTCTACTTTGTCATACAATAGTTCCTTTTCCCACTTGGATTCAGGATGCCTGGACTTTCTCACCAACGATGAACCATCTCTCCTCATCTCTGTCTCTCCCGTGAGTATCATCCTTTCTTCTGTTATCTGAGTCGCTGGGCTCCAGACTGTCCTTTCGAGATATCTTGGATGTCTGTTTATCAACATGGCAAGTTCGTACAAGCACAAGCTAAAAACTCCAGGGAGGAGTAACAAGCACTGCCCTTCCTCAGGTAATCAGTGGTGCTGGGATTTGCATTTTGGTCCAGTTCATAACTCCTGCACGAGGACCCTAAAAGTTCCCAGAGGCTGGAGCTTTTGTAATCCCAACCCATCCAGCAACCTCCTCTTGTGTAACTCTAACTGTGCATACATCCTCGTGTCCAATACCTGCTTCAAACAGGATGTGAGGTTTCCATGGAAGGAATGGTGCATCTTGCTTTTTATCTGTCCCTGAGGCCTATGGTGTGTCTGGTGCAAAAGAACAAACATCTATAACACTTCAGCTCCTAGGATTGTACTGTGGTGTTTACCAAAGAGCATTCAGACTCTTGATGGGTAAATACCAGGTGTCCTTTCCAATCATTTAAAAATAATCTCCGAAGCAAGAGGAAAGGAAAGCAAAATCCTTCTAAAGTATTTACCTTGCTTAAGATTCATACAAGGTTTTCTTTTTCTGCTAATGTTTCTGCTAGTGTGTTTTTGAACACGTATCTTTTCACTATACACATGATACATAAAAATATTTACATGTTTATTACCAGGAACATATACTTTTTAATGGGACTCTTGAAAATTAAGTCACTGATTTTATGCTTATCATAAAGTCTTTAACAACACAAAGGGTTAGGAAGACTACACATGTCTCCATATTAAATAAACCCATACTAGTAACAGAGTTTATCTGTGCTACCCAAGCCTGGAATGATTAAATTAGATGTCTATACAATGGAATACTATGTAGTACTGAAAACAGACAAACTAGTGCACAACCAATACATGAGCTGAATCTCACAGCAAAACTTTGTGCGGAAAGAGTCAAATGCCCAAAGTGCCTCAAGACTGTGTATATAAAGTTCAAGTACAAGCTGAACAAATTTGTGGTGTTTGATTCATGGCTTGTTCTTGCCACAGACATAGCATTGATAGGAGAGAAGCACAGGAAGATTTTTGGGTACTGATAATGTAGTCCTCAATCTGAGTGTCCGCTCACAGGGGCTCAAGCTGAGAAATTTCATTGGGCACGTAAGACATACACAATTCTGTGTCATATTTTTATAGTGGGTCACTTTTTAAAGAACGTTTCCCATGCTACACATATTTGTGGATGTGCATTGTGTGTATGCATAGCACACTGATGGGTAAACCTCCCTCTAGCTTTTCCTGCCTGAGTCTGCTGTTTATGTGCTTATTTATGTTTACGCATCCCCATCCCAGGAACCTGTAGAAGACTACCTAGCTGGCCGTTCACTTTGAGGGTTAGAGGTTGGAATTCAGTTATTCCAACATCTAAACCCTGACTGTGGTTTCAGCAAGGAGTTTCCTGGCTGGGCAGAACTGTCTGATTTAAAACTCTTCCACACTGTTGACATGAAGGAAATACGTCATACGTCACAGAACACTCTACACAAATCTTGAGGACTAACCAAGTGGCATTTAAGAAACAGTTTTTCGTTTGTGGTCCTGTTTACGTAACTCAAACATTTTCTCAAGCATAAGTGGCTTCCTCCCACCAATATTTTCCCCGCTGTATTGAAGTTGAGAACTGTCACAGTTTGTTTTAATACCAAAACGTTCTTAAAATATGCACAGTTAGAAAGCTGTGTGTGTGCTTGCAAGTGAGAGGGGGAAGGATCTTTTTCTCTAGTACAAAGTCTTCAAAATTGCCCAGAACTCTTGCACACACGACCTTGAAGATGTACCACGTCAAATTCACTGCACCCAGATTGCATTCTATATAATAAAAAATATTATACATCTCTTCTAACATGTTCTAGGGGCTGCTTCCTTGCTAATAATGATAAAACAACAACAGGAAAAAATCCAAATTGATTAAGCAAACGCTATCATGAGCTGCAGGAGAGCGTGAATAGTCAGAGTTGAGCAGAGTAGATGAAAGTGTAGAAATCACCAGAGAGCTAAGGGCATCTTTCCTCTTCCAAGTGAGCCGCAGCTTAGCAAGGTAAAGCTCCGGCCAGGCTGGCAGCTAGGAAGGGGTCTCCGATTCCGGCCGGACCCCAGCCCCTCCCGGGTCTCCATCCAGGTGGCCTGGCCGGGCCAGGCCCGGACGGGACCAGACTCACCAGCAGCGCGCAGCACAGCGCCCGGTTCATCCTCGCGGCGGCGGCGGCGGCGGCGGCGGCGGCGGTGCGGGCGGCGGGAGCGAGGTGCGTGCGCCTCTGCAGCCCCGCGCGCCTGACCTTTTATACAGCGCCCGCCAACAGGAAGTCTCGCCCGGCTTTGATCCGTCATTTTTCTCCCTAAACCTCGCACCTTTCCTTTTTAGGAACCTGGGGAGGGAGCTCGGGGGTTAACGCTTTCGGAGCCGGGGCTTGGACGGCGCCCCCGGGGGTGGGGCGTGCGGGCCGGGGCGGGGACCTCGGGCGCTGCAGGAGGGGAAAAAAAAGCACCGGCTGGCGAACAAGGCCGCGCTGTCCCGGCGCCCGGCGCGAGGTTTCCAGCCTCTTCCCGCCAGCCAGGCCTGTGGCCGCCGCCTGGGGCAGGAGGTGCGCTCGCCACCCGCGGGGAGCCCAGCCGCCCCGCACCCCGCCGAGACCCGGGCGCAGCCGGAGCGCCCCGGGCACCCCGGGAGGCCGCGAGTTCCTGCCCTGCGCCCCCCCGACCTGGCCCCCTGTGTGGGCGCTGACTGCCCCCAGCCCCGTGCCCTCTGCAAATAAGCCTGGGGGTTGCACCAACCGCCAGAGGAGGAACTTTGCTAACTCGCGTTCCACTGGCTTCCGCGTCCCTGATTTTCTCCATGCGCTTGTTGTCTGGGGTCCTGGGAGCTAGAAAGAACCAGCCCAGGGTCAAAAACGTACTGCCTGTTGCGAGGAAAAATCCTGCAAGCCATTATTTTCCCCACTGTTACCCGGAAAGGGCAGTTGGTACCCCGGCGTCCTACGCCCACTGAGCTTCCAGGGGCGCCCCTCAACAGCCGGCCCTTGGCTCCCAGCTGTTGTCCGAGGTTAAGTGCTTTGCAGGAAGGGTACTTGGCGCTCCCCCACCCCGTGCACCCCATCCGCTGCTTGTTTGGAAGTTGGGTCTGATCACTTCTAAACTGAGCTCGGGTTCTGAAGCTTTGCGTGCACTTCACCGGTGGTTGGAACTTTCCGGCTGTTACCCAAACTCTCCGTTTACGTATGGTTGAAAAAATCCCTGCCCAGCCTGCGTTCCCACTGCGGGGCCAAGCGTTTCCTGCTAGGTCTCCGGAGAAGGGCAAATGCCAATTCCGCTTTCTCCAGCGTTTGGAGGGAGGAGGGGCAAGCCAGGAAGGAAGTCTAAGAGAGGCAAGTTTTGCCAGTAAGGTCCCTCAAAAGGACGTCTTTCTCCCTGGAGTTCCAGGTGGATCCAAGGCTCAAACGGGAGATTCTTACAATAAACAAATGGCAACTGGAAAGCAAAATGAACTCACCCTTTGTGAGTTCCGGGAGACAGGGTCGTGCTCAGCACCCTCTCCAGGCCTGGACCTAACAGCCTGCGCACGTCCTAAGTGGACTAGTGGACATGTAGGCCAGCGAGTAAGGATAAAACTGTGGGACTCCCCACCCACCCCTGGGACTCTGAGCTTTGGTTTTGAAACCTGCAACCTGAGAGAGTAACACTTGCATGCTGAGAGTCAGGGAAATCCAAATTTTACTACTAAAGCCCTATATAAATGGTGATATTATCGTTTCTGTTACAGTAATGTTTTTCTAGGATATTATTGAAGACATTTTTCTGCAAACACAGCACGCCGTCAATATTCAGATGTTAAACCTTGGAGGAAACTGGTCAAGGGCTGAATCCTGCCATGTTAACTCTGGAAAAGTCCATGTTTCTCTAAGCCTCCGTTTCCTCCTTCATCAGAGGAAAATACAGCTGGCATTGCAGAGCCAAGAAGCAACTAGAAACTGAAAAAAAGTTAAGTACAAATGACCCCAATCACTTGTGGGCATGCAATCAAATGACATACGCAAAGTACCTGAGCTGGGTGCCCTTAAGAAATACTTATTAAATTCCAGTAGTGCTGGCTCTCAGGGAGTAACAGAGTCTGACTTTGTGCTCAGGAATCCTTTGTATTCTAGCTCCATTTTTTCTAGCGCTGTGAGCTCAAGGTGCCTAACCTGTTCCTATCCCCATCCAGTTTCTTTTGCTTTGTGTAAAGGATACAATACTTTCCAGTCTACTGCCTCTGATTATTAAGGGTAGGAGGGTCGAATTAGATAAACATGCAAAGCTCTCACAGTAATGTGTGTGTGGCCTTCATTAAGTGTTAGACCTCACTATTGTATTACGTCATCTGAGATTCTTGGGATACTGGTTTGAGCCTAAGGTGAACCCCAGCTCCGAGGGTGGGAACTCTGTTTCTCTGGCTCCCCCTTAACCTTCTAGATCAGCCTTTGGCTTCTGGTAACAGAATCATGGAATGGTGGCAGTGGCGGGGGTGGAGGTAGTAATTAGCTGAAATCTGGAGACTAACCAGGGAAGCTGTTTATCTACAATCACGGGGTTAACTACAGTCACAGAGTAGGCTGTGTATGTACTAAGCATCACAGACCCTGACCATTACTCACTCGCTGGCAGGGCTGTGACAGAGACCATGAGTTATTGGTGAATGCATTTATTATCTTCCTGGCCCAACCTGGCCAATCCCTCTGGGTGTTCCTGGCTGATCTGCATCTATGGCAGCAGGCCTTGGGCACTGAAGCCAGAGTTCATCTCCAGATTTAATTGAAACGAACCTTGGGATCCCTCACTGGACCCAAGGGGGACACCTGAACAGTGACCTGGAAGACTCCATCCGTCTTCTGTGACAGAGGTCCCTCCCAGGTAGAGACCATCAGTGACATCAAGTGGAGAGTCCCGTAAGTGTAACCGTTCTTTCTGGGACCTACATATGAGTGATGCTAGCTTCCTGGGGTAGTCTTCATCCGATATCCCTCATCTTCTCTTCCTCGGAAACGTCCCATCATCCCTGACAACATACTGCGTGTCCCCTCCCCCCTACCCCAGCCCCTGCTACCGTAGAGAGATGGCCTCTGAATCCAGGGTCTCCCAGGAAAACACGCTTCATCCTGCAGTGTTGTAGTTCAGTCCCTGATACCAAAGTTTATTTGTAATCATCATCGTAATGGGAAGAGCTGAAGCTCAGACAGCAATTGATTTAGCTGATTTGGAGACAAAGCGTGCTCTGAGGTGACAAGGACTCTGAGGTGACTGATCAAGGGTCTAAAATCTGATGCTCAAGCTTTGTTGCCTGAAAATTGGAAATAAGTCATTCTGAGATGAGGTACATAGAGGGATATTACCTTGAAGAACCAGAACATGTTCTTTTTTTGCCACACTGTTGCCAAAAAGCAGTTTTCTTCTGCTTTCAACAAAGGAACAGAGGGAAACAAAGTAAATTTTGTGCATATAGCTTATGGATATTACTTTATTATTGCTTTCTTGTTTTTTCATCAACAAATGCAACTTTAACTGCACTAACAGTTGAGGCAATAACATTGCGAGTCTGGAATTGCACGTGGACTTGGTTTTGAAAGAATCATGCAGGTAGGAAGCAAGGTTGTCTGATGATGCATGTTATGGATGGGGTTAATCACCAGCTCCTTAAGGATCTCCTGGAACATGCAGGCACAATGAATCAGTAACTGCTGGCTGGGGTTTCTTACTCAATGGTAACAGCACTTGTTCATTAAAACAGTGCTTTCTTTAAAAATTGGCCTCATTGAACAATATCACAGCTCTATAAACAGGGCTATGTGTCCACGCAAGCAAGTTGCAAAAGGAGACCCTTTCTCTGCGTGACTTTACACCCAAGGTCTGGAAAACAAGTGTTCAGTGTTGGAGGAGAAGGTTAAAAAGTGGGTGGGAGAGGCTTTGGCCGGGGAGGGCAGGTAAGACGCTCAGGGGAGGAGGAAGCAGGCTGGGATCTCAGGGAGTATAGGAGGGCAGTGTGCTTCGTCCACGCAGAGCAGGGCACTGAGTGGAAGGGGAAGGCTAGGGGGGAAGCTGGCAAAATGCAAAGTGGAATTGATTTTTGCATTTCTCCAAAGAACCACAGGAAGCCCTGGGAAGTTTTAAGCAGTGTGTCTTAATTAGCTCAGGCGGCTGTACCAAAACATCACAGACTGAGCGGCTTGCACGCAATAGCAATTTATTCGTCACACTTCTAAAAGCTAAGAGCACCAGATAGGGGCCAACAGGGCTGGAGTCTGGTGAGAGCCTGGGTCACAGACTGGAGCCTTGTCCTTGTATCTTCCCAGGGCAGAATGAGAGTTAGAGAACTCTCCGGCTCTCTGTCATAATTGCACTAATCTTATGTGTAAGGGATCCATCCCCGGGACCTAACCAATTTCCCAAACCCCTTCCTCCTAATACCATTACATTGGAGGTTAGTTTTCAATAAGTCAATACAGTTAGGATGAGCACCCCAGCAAGTAGTCCCTAGCAGCATAATTTGATCCTTATAACAGCTTGGCATGCAGTTTTCTGAACTTCGCCCTGCCAAACTCTCAAGGTCATACAGCCCAACTCACATGGGTGAGCGGCAGATCTCCTGAACTACAAATCACAGTGAAATCCTTGTTATCTGTGGATCTGGAAGTTGGGAAAGAAAGAGCGACAATTCCAGCAGACCATAACAGAAACCTTGTTCCCAGCAGCTGGAGGAAGAGGCAGAGCCGTTCACTGATAAAACATGTGGCCTTTTCTGTCAATCACTCCAATCACTTCAACTGGAATTTCTTGAAACCCAGATACCCATCTAATGCCCTCACAGTCCCAAGAAATTGCTTTCTTAATTAAACAGTGAACCATCTTCCAAATAAGCGCTCACCTGGAGGCTTCTGAACAAATAAATGTCTATATCAACAGAGTATTAATGAATACAGCACGCTCACTCTGGGTTCCTCCTCAAAAATCCTCGGTGCAATTTGCTCAATTCAGAATATTCTCGGAGAAGTGTAGGGGTGCATATGTGCACCCCCAGCACCCTGGGAGACTGAAGCAGGAGGATCGGAGGATGGAGTGCCATCTAGGGACCCCACCAACACTCTGTCTTAAAAAGTAAAAATGCAAGTGGACCTCAGTGGAAAGATCCTAGGTTTAGCCACCAGGACCACGCAGGAGTGCACACACAATCTCATCATCCCTAAATTATCTGTGTAAATTGTCTGCATCTGGCCAATGGAGACACAGGAACTGTTATAGAAAAATAAAGCAAAAAAAAACCCACTGTCACACTCTCTTGAGGGTTATGGTCAAACAAGGGAGGAAGAGTCAGCAAATAATCCTAGAAGTCAACTCTTCAGAGGGTAGTGGAGCAATGTTAGTGCGGCGACATCCAGCAGGTGGGTACAGCAGTGGGTGGTCAAGAGGGGCACTCCAGCCACGTGTCCTAGGGAAGCACTCCCTGAGGAATCAGCTTTTGATCAGCCAATGGAGGTAACAGGAAGAGCAAGTGAGAAGGCCCTGCTGAGTGAACAATATCAGTGAGACCCAGTGTCAGGGAGGAGCAGCATTGGGTAGCTGTCACCAAAACAATCACCAGGCAGCCTTGATGCCCTCGGAGTCTTAGCTACAACAGTTGTGACTCAGTGTCTCTGATTAGTAGCTCTGAGCCTCTGATTTGACAGTTTGTAGGCTGGATAATCCATTCACCTAGTAAGTCTATGCAAGCTTCACTAAGACTCCAGGAGAATCAAGTATTGTATGGATAGTGCCCCACAGGCTGGTACGGTTTCATGGGCCTATTAAAGATGCCAAAGAATAACAGGCAGATATACAAAGAGAAGCATCTCTGAGAAGTGGAGATGTAAATATTTTATATTCTTCAAAGTTTCTACATCTTTCTGTAGGCAGTAGATACTTACTATTCTCCCAAACATTAGCTATGCCATCCTTATGTACTGATGGTTTGTAAAATACCACACTAAGTATTTCACGTGTATTAACCTCCCTTACATACACTTCATTATTATCCATTTTCACTAAGAAGAAGACTGAGAGTCAGAGTAGTGAAGTAATTTATACTAGATCAAGGAGGCTATGAGTCCAGAAAGTTTAATCCCAGAGTCTGTGCTCTCTACCAGCTCTCCTGCCTGTGATAAATTTGAGGGTTTTCTAAAGCTAGAAGTCAGATTTGTCATGAGAACTCTTGGGTATGTGTCAGGTCTTTGGAGCAGTCAATAGGTAAAAGTAATGAAGGTTAGCTTCTCTCCTGGACCAAAATCAACTATGGGTGCAGATACTTATTAGCAAGTTGTCCCCAGATATTCATGCAGTGTAAACAAAGATGTTAAGGAGGTCTTGGCTTTCATCAGTTTGGGGAAGCTCTGAAATCAGTGTGCATAACAGGGCAATCTGAACCCCACATGTCACTATTCAGTGACAGAATGCAGCTATAATGCATCCACCAGACAAACAAGTCATTCTGTTCTTTTGTTTTCTTTTTTTATTAGTCCATGTTTGTGGTACATGATTACACGTCTCATGGGGAGTAGGTACGCATACATAACATATTTTAACTCTGTTTACACTCCTTCCGTCTCTTGGTTCCCTTCCCTTTTGCAAAAGTTCTATCTGCCTGGTGCCTATTATCTTTTATTTTGCTCTTTAATTTATTTATTCTCTGGATTTCTCATATAAGAGAAGCCGTGCAATAGCGAAGCTTGTGTGTCTGACTTTTCATCTAATCTTAGTCTCAAGGTGCATCTATTTTACTGTGTGACTCACATTTATCCTTCTGTATCAGAAGCGGAATACAAGATGGTGCAAAAATTAAACCCAGGGCATCAATCCTAAAGATGAAGGCAAAAAAAAAAATGGCTGTATTCTGCATTCAGACAAAGTTGTAAAGAAAATTATAATTTAACAGCATTTAATGAGACAAGTACCAAGACATAAGATTTTGTTGGACTTAGAAGGCTACAAAACCTTAGTTACTACCTCAAACTTTCTTTCACCCTCAACTCCTAAGGACAAATCATGAGTATCCACAGCTTTACCAATGGGAGCCTATCTACCTCCATCACACTGAGTAACCAGGCTTGTAGCACTGTAGGGCTGCTAGCTTCCAGGTGGACTTTCTGATGAAAGGCTAGCTCCCATCCACGCACCCCAGTTAGATCCCTGCATACTTGTGAAAGTAAGTCCACTGACTAACGTGTACTTATGCCTGCACTGAAGCATCTTCAAACAAATTATGGACGTTATGAGAATCCAAGCAAGTGAGTGGGGTGGGAAGACTTGCGTGCAGAGAGTTGCCCAGCCAAGAATCTGGGGAGGAGAGAGAGGCTGAAGTTTTGGCTCTGGAGGAGAAGAAACTATGAATAAATCAGTTGCAGCCTGGCTTCTGTCAAAACAGATCCTCCTCAAGTGCATGCAATGGACTTTGAAGGTTTCTATAGGTGCCACATGGGTTGAGAATCTGCAATCTAAGCACTGTGGAACCTGATACCAGTCTAGGTAACCGCCTGGCTTCTTGAAGGAAGGACATTAACTGTGTATTGATTTCTCCTTTCAAAAGTACCTCTGCTCAGAGGAGTTCCAACAAGGGCCAAGGCACACTTGAACTTCTAAGTCAGGGTGGTTCACACAGGGGCACTGAAGGTGAGGTCTCTCCTTACTTGTTCTAACTCCAGATGATAGGCAAGAATGTCAAATTCATGGACATGGTGGATTTGATGACCATGGCTCCAGTGGGGAAACAGACTGAGTAGAATACAATGGAACGTTTTGCTGGTGGGTGTTAAGGAGATGTTTGTACCTTGGTTCGTAATAATATTGTTGTAGCATCATTTGCTGTGTTTCAATATTTATCTTCCCAGGATAAGTATCCTGGCTGTTTAGTGTTGTGTAAATGAAGGTTGTTTTCTTCTTCCCAGCTCATCCCTGGATTCCCCAAGTCTATAAATGGGTTCACCCTTTGCAATTGTGTACTCCTGGGACAGCTCAGCTCGCAGGGTGGCTGACTTTGCTTGGCAGGTGTGGGATGTGTGCCTGAGTCACTCTAGAATCTCAAAGAGATATTTGTTAAAGGGAGCAGCAAACAGTGACTGACTCAGGAGTCCTTGGATTCCAAACAACCTGGTACTTACCACGGTGCACCTTTGAAGGAAGCTGTGGCCCTCTTTGGTGGCTGTTAGACTCAGGGAGATGAAAGGAAGGCAAAAGCAGAAGTTCCAATGGCAAGTGCAGGGGGAAGCGTGTAAGAGGGGATTTTTGGGTAACCTTTTATTTTTTTAAACAAACATAAGATAAGACTAGGGTCGCACAGGATGAAGATCTGGCAGTGTGGTCAAGTCATTCTAGGGCTTTAGAGACCAAAAACAATAAAGCAGAGTGGTTAGCAACTGGGACTCCGCGTTAATTTCTTGCCTCTGAATCTTTGCTCGCTAGCTCCATCCTTTCATTGCTCTGTGCCTCAGTTTCCCCAACCAGAAAATGGAGACGTTAATAACAGTGTATACTTCTTAAGACTATTTTGAGTATTGTTGAGAAAATAAAAGCAAAGCACTTAAAAGAATCCCCGGCGAGCCATAAACCCTCCACATAAGCTCTCTGCAAACTTTCACTCTTATCTATAATCAGTTTCACTGCTGAATTAGTTTCAAGTGATTGAACCTTGTGCTGTGTTGACATGGTTGTCAAGGTCAATGTGTGTGGGGGGGAGATTTTATAATTTTAAAGTAAATTTCCTGCTATAGTTAATACCTATTTGATGTATAAGTTAGATACTCAGAGCACAAAATCTCCCAGAAACCCTCGCAGTCAAGTCAGCTGGGTGTAAATATTCCTTTTCCCAAGGGTCAGTGAAGTGCGGTCTGCCCTGAGCTGGTCAGTGTAGAATCTACCAGTATTGGATTTCTGTGTGTCCTTCTGGCTGTCTGTCCAGCTGAGAGGCTTGTAGAACTGAGAGGGGATCCAGTCACAGTGCTGAAGCTTGCAGAGAAGAAAGGTGCTTGCGATAACCTGTGGATGACTTTGAAAAACTAGATGATACTGCTCGGTGAGCAGCAGAGGCTCAGAAGATGTTGGAGCACAGTCAGACCTACGCTGAAGGCATCTCTGGTAAACACTTTCATTCTTTAAGAGCGTTTCCTAGTATTTATTTTCTTTTACTTTATTTTGTCCTGAGAACAAGCTTGTGCCATACAGAAGAGACCCAGGAAAAAGCAGCATTGCTTTTCCTAACTGTGCTCTTAAAATGGAACAACTTAGAAACTTTTCTGTCATGTGCAGAGAAGGATTAGAAAGAACAGAACAAGGCGGTAGTGTTCTACCCATTGGCAAGGGTGCCTGTCACTCTGTAAAACTGCTTGTTTGGAAATAGACTCTGCTTTAGATCCAAACTCTGGCAACAGTTTAAATAAGAAATTATGTCCTTATTCATAAAATATAGCTACATTGTCATCATGATATACTGTTCATTTATAATTTGAACCACAAGGCAAAAATCTAACCTTCACATAGCACTTTTCAGGTTGACAAATCATCATTTGATCTTTTAATCATGTGGTCTTCCTCAAACATTAAGGTTAAAGCAGGCTTAAGAGGTTAAAATATGATTAATATTTCCATCATAGAGATGAAGTGAAGACTCAGAGGGGACCAGTGACCAGTCCAAGGAAATGGATCCACAATCCAAGAGTTTGAACTCTGAATTCCTTGTAAACTTCCATAGTCTGTGCTATTTCGATAGCTGTTTCTGTTTAACTTCATTTGAACTCTTAGCCACCATCTGAAAGGACACTGTCAATGATTTGTAGGCAAAGGGCAGGTTCATCTGAAGCCCATGGAAGGAGGCCAAGATGGAAGACTACAAGTGGCACATCTGACTCAGAGCTGTGCTCTCTGCAGGGAGCAGGAACTGGTTAGCAGCGGTGAGGGACCTGGCCGTGAGACATGTTGCACTTGGTTGATTTCTTGGCCTGCCTACTTCTCTCCCATCTTCCACTTTTTGCTCCCTGGTCAGAGGAGAGGAGTCTGACACTGCAGCCCTACCTCTCCTGGCTGGTCCCCATCTGCGTCACGGTGGTGTTGGCTTTGGTGCCAGAGTGGCTGGACTTGAGACCATCCTTGAGCGGCTATTATTTCTTTCTAATAGTTCTTTGACCTGTGAAGCCAAGAGAAGGTTGTTTTTGCTTAGAGAGGCCTCAAGACTTCAATGGGAATTTTGGTTTTGGATATTTTTTATTGCCCAACTCAGTTCCTTGGAATGAAAAGAGGCTAAGCTATTTTCAAAGAAACGTTTTACAGGTCGTCATGTCAGCCAGTGGGCCTGCAGCTGAGCAGACGCGCTCCAAGCCATGCTGTCTAAATAAGGCAGGAAAACCAATCACCCCCCTGTTCTTTTGGATTACCCATGAGCCCACACCGGAACAAGACAGGGGTGGGTGCAGATGGTGGCACTCATGCAAAACTGTTGAGAAAGAGTTGCCCTCTCTAACCTTGTAAAGTTAACTGCTGAGTATACCTGTTTGGGCAGCATACCCAACTCCCAGTGAGAGGAGTCACTGCCTCTGAGGGGGATGGGAAAAGCCCACCATGAGCATTGTCCTATGCATTCAATAGAATACCCCTGTGTATTCCAGGGAATGATGTTCTTCTCCTCCGATGCTATATCCAGTTAGCACCTGAAAGTTTAGTTGAGTGAACGGACGGATGCCTGCTATGTTCATCATGAAAGCAACAGCGAAAATGATCCCTTTACCTGGAAGGTCTTTGATTCATTATTTTTATTGGGTTACAACTAATATATAAAGAACTGAAAATATCCAATATATACAATTGGGTGGGTTTTGTTTTATGCAAAAACTTGAGATACTATCTCCACAATCAAGGTAACTAAGCAGGTATAGCACTATCTTTTCCCTTTGTTTTTGTAATAAGAACACTTGATGCATGGTCAATCCTCTTAACAGGTTGTGAGCTTACTGGAACATTCGATTTTGACAATTATGAGACTATGTGAATCAATCTGTAGAGTTTATCCTTCCAGTATAACTGAAACTTCCTCTCAGTTGAACTGCTTTCTAATTTTCCACCTGTTGGTGCCTGTAAAACCATACTGAATCCTGTACTTCTGTGAATTTGACCACTATCCATTCTTCATATAAAAGGAATCAGCAGTATTTGATCTTCTGTGATTGGTTTATACAATTCACTTTTCACTCAGTCAACAAATGCACAAATCTTCTATCTGACCAGCATGGGTTATGAATAAGTCGGGGTTCACATGCTTTAGGAATTAGTTATCCAGTGGAGAGACAGATTGGTTACAAGTGGAAAAATGGCACAAAACACAAAGTGCTAAAAGGAGGAAGTAAGTCCAGGTCAGTGCTGTCAAGCTAATACAACAAACAAACAATATCTATTGAAGTTCAAGTCAAGAGTTCCTGAATAAAATGATGAAGGCAATTAAAACTACCATGTATGGAACATCCTTTAGATTCAGGGCCTTTGGTATATATCAGCAAAGAAGTAGGAAACTGAGATTCAAAAACTTGCACAAGTTTACAGAATAAATAAATGGTCAGAGCTGGGATTCGCATACATCTGCCACTAATGCTCCCACATACTAAGGTCAGTTCTGGATCAATATGTCAGTTCCTTGTGATTCCTCACTCCTCCCTCATACTTACTTCCAATGTCATTCATTCATTGACTCAGGGAACACTCCTTTGAGTGTTTATTCTTGCTGTCTTTATAGTTCTCTTTACCACTGGTCACCATTTACCAAATAATCCATCAATATTAAGATGTCCTTTTACTCATATTTTGCATTTCTGAATATGCATCTACATACCTGTGGCACAGCAGAATTCGTGGCACACTTTACACTGTTTCTACACAAAAACTGCAACCCACTTTGAAGTGCTGGCTTCTGAAATTTCTTGACACTGTACCATTCTACTTATGTTTATTTATATTGCTTATTTTCTCTCTTTCCCTAGTAGACCAGGAGCTCCAAGAGACTGTGGCTTTTGTCTGATTTTTTCATTTTTGTATCTACCGTTACTTGTTGACTAAATTAATGACTGAATAGATGTCGAGTGCCTGCTATGTGCTGGGAGCTGTGTGGAGTGCTGGATAAGAGTGAGGAATAAAATAGACTTTATTCTTGTTTTTCAGAGGAGATGCAAATTGAACAAACAAGCAAGTAAATACATAAAACCCCGTGATTTATGGGAAAGGTTGAAAGGAGTTAAAGTATTCAAAGGGCAATGGTGTAAATACATGTAGCTGAGGTGTTTTCCAATTTCAGACTGGAAATTCTCTGAAGAAATGACACCAGAATTGACAGCAGGATGATGGAAGCAATAAATCTGGGAATCCAGACTGTTATGCAATCTGGCACTTTCAATGGCCAATTTTGGCCATCTTAGTCTGAAACATTTTCTCCTGCAACAGTGTAAGGTACTTGATTTTTTTCACATTCTCTACCCTTCTGTACCACATACGCATTGATTCCCTTCTGAAATAGGAAGGACATTTGATTGGGACACATTTGGTCTGGGTGAGCATTCAGATTTGCCTCTTCTTTACCAAATGGGGAAGTTATATTAATTGTCTAACCCAGTGGCTTTACCTGTACATTTAGGAAGTTCTCTACCATTAGACAATCACTTAAGGGTCACTGAATTTTAACATGCTAATGCAATAATTATTAGGTTTTTTTCACAAAACTTCTAGAAAAGCTACTATGTGCTAAAAAGCTGAATTTTATGCAGGCATAGGAGAGATCCGTATTTTTAAAAAGGCACCATCTAGACTGGCAGTATGATTCCTTCAATATAATGCAGCATAAAATCTCTCTGCTCCTGAGTCTCCAACTCCTACTGTTATCTTTCAGAGTTGGTCTCCTACTATCACTCATTTTCCCCAGCAAAAACAGCAGAATCTGTCTACTTCTAACAGTGCCAAATGATCACATAAAACAGGTGCTGTTGTGTTGAATTTTGGCTCTAATGGATGAGATGCAGTTCTGAAAACCAGAGTCTTTATTTTAAAAAATAATTATGTGCCAAGGTACCATTGTAACTGAAAGCAAGGGTCAGTTTGTCCTCCCTGGGTGGGGGTTTGGAGTATGGGCGATGAGAGATAAGTCAAAGAGTCTGTTGAAAGTCACTTCATACGGTACTGATGCCTGGACTAAGCTCTGAAGGCTTAGGCAGGAATATCGCATAGAACGCCTTCCAGTGAAATGTATAAGCTGCCCACTTTGGATCGACATCCTAAGTGCAATTATAATTCCACCTAATATAAAGGACAGAGGCAGGGAAATCTCAGACTCAAATGGAATTTCAAAATGTCCCTGAAGATTCAGCCTCTCTCCCCTTTCTGCTGTTGCTCCAAGTATGTGAGGGTTTATTCTTAAAGTTTCCATTCAATGTGGCAAGATGGCTGTCAAATCTTCTGGCATTGATTTTTATACAATTCTATGAAAACAACCAAAAAGGAATGACTTGTCTCAAAATGCTTTTTACCAAAGGGAAATAAAATCTTCTTCTCACCCCACATTTCCCATTTCTCACCCCAGTCTCAGCAGATCTCCCTTCAGCTTCCAGCAACGATGTTTGAGCCGCACACTTTAAATGCTAAGCAGGCCGGGGAAGCACGCTCTTAGCATTTTCTATATGCATGTGAGGCGAGAGTCTGTGCTTCCCAGGAGCAGTGTGTAGGTGAAGGGTAGAAGGGGTAGGAGTGGTGACTGCACCCTAGACCTCCGACACTGTCTTTCCAAACAGGAAGGGGTGGGACCGGGAGGGCAGAAGGTATGCATGGGTCGAAAGCTCAGAGCCTGGTCCAGAGCTTTGCTGTCAGCTCTGTAGCTATGTGATTGAGCTTTGTTGATGGCAAAATCATTATAATGGAACTGGGAAATCAATAGCAGGTCAAGCAAGTGAGTGGTGAAATCTGCTAATCTTCCCAGACCATGAACAAATTAAAAAAAAAAAAAAACTTTAATGCTGTCTGTCCCTTGAATGGTTGGCCGTTCTAGTGGGTGGTTAAACTGAAATACTAATTCAACACCAGCACAGGGCTTGGCGGCCTTTTTAAAGCCATGTATAATTTGGCATCAGACATATAATCTAAAAACAAATTAGGGAGAAAGCTGAGTTCAATGGAAAGTTAAGATGGAAATCTTTCATGTTTAGGAAATGCAAGTTTATTTAAAAGGCTGTGTGTGGGGTTTTAAGGCAAACAACAGAATGCAGAATGACCCCTAGGAGATGGAAACATTCAGTGCCCTCTAATAAAGTGCTTATTGTTGGTTGATTACACGGAAACTCATGACAAGAAGGCAGAAGACGACATGGAATTTGTCCATTATAAAAAATAAAACTATATACACAAACAGACGTTAACTTAAAAAAAATTTGTTTGCTTTTCCTACAACTACATACGAAATGGAAAACTAAAGTTGTGCTCTTGACTGCAACAATGACAAAAAAAAGACTATCACAGACAGACTTAAAGAAAAACTGGTCACCTTTTACAAAGGGTGTATTGTTTTAAATGACTTGTATGAAGTAATGCAGGGAGATTTTGAAGTCAGTGCCGACTTGTCAGGGAGCGCGATCCCCCAAGATGACTTTTCTGTGTGTCCTGAGCCCGGCAGGTCCTCTCGCAGAGCGATGGACACTTGCCTGAAGAATGGAAAACATGAGAGGTGAAACGGGATTAGCTCCCACTGTTCTTTTCCTGGACAAGCTCCATTTTTTTAAATGGTTCGGATGATTTAGCTCCAACCACAATATATTTTCAGTAGATTCTTCATCTGGAATTTTATTCTCCGTCTCCGCTCCACCCTGCCTTTCTTTGCATGCACGTGAGAGTGCGTCACAGCAGAGCAAAGAGGCCCTGGAGGACCAGAGGCCGGGGCTCCTCTCCAGTTTTTTCCCTCATCAGTGTCTGCTGCCAGGTGTCCCGGAAGGTGTCACATTTCCACCTGGAAGAGACTCACAGTCTTCTGTGGGGTCCTGATATCCTTGCGTGGACCAACCACCTGGTGTTACCTGGAGCCCTGCGGTCCCTTCAAAGTTTTGAAGTTTGTAACATAGTTTTGTGTTCTTTTGAAGTATTTAATAAGACCTGGTGAAGTGGTTCTTCCCAGGAGTCTGTACTGGGGTTACGGAGGCTTCCTTTACTAACACTTAAGTGTCTGCTGTTGTGCTTGGGTCGCCCCATCAGAATCTCGAGGACAGGGTCTGGAAAGACACCCAGAAACACTTACTGGAGGGATTCAGTAGCCGAGTCTGATCTGGAACCATTGGCTCATTGGAATGCAAAAATTCTCATTAAAAAAGAAAAGAGCAAAAAAGTCATAGATGTCTGTTGCATTTGAATAATATGATAGCTTGCTGTATGGAAACTTGAAAATTGGCACAGTGCATTGTATCAGTTCAGAGGTCAACTTCCTAACTTCAGCTCTCTGCTCTGCTTGAATCATGTTAGGTAGTTTCTTATGTCCTCAGTTGACTTCCTGTATTGTGAGTACATGAGTATTAAATTATATCTTATACAGATAGTCAAATTCTCATAAAATACTTGCTGATAGACTGGAACAAATTAATCACCCAAATAATATCATTTATTATCATTTCAGTCCCCATAGAAGTTCAAATTGGAAATAACATAGTACTTTGGACTTAAAAATAGAGATACATGAATGGTTGTAAACAAAGGCATTAGGTTTAATAGACCATTAAAAATGAGATTTTTTTAGGTCCTTAATGCTATAAATGTTGAATCCATATTTTAATACAATTATGCTAGCTCTGAACATGCCTGTTTGCCATTGATGCCATTAGTACAACCCTAGAGTTTCATAAAATGACACCTAGAAATTGCTGGCTTAGATAGATAAAGGTGATATTATTCCCTTCAGGGTAGATGCATCTTCTACATTATCCTGTAAGAAGATTAAGAATAAAAGAAGATGGGTGACAAAAAAGACAGGGTTTTTTTGTTTTGTTTTGTTTTGCTTTGCTTTGTTTTGTTTTTGAGATAGGATCTTGCTATATATTTCAGGCTGGTCTTGAATTCACTAGGTAGCCAAGGCTGGCCTCAAACTCTCTATAATCCTACTGCCTCAGTCTCAGTTTCCTTAGTCTCCTTATACCTCAATTTCACTTATTAAGATAGATTTTTGTTTATGGGTTATTGTAAGAATTAACTGAGTTAACGTAGTCACATAAACTAATCCTGCGGATGAATGTTCGTGCGTGAGGGTACAGGAAAGTAGTACAAACACTGACGCATACTGAGTTTTCAAAAAGACACACAGCATCCCTTTAAAGTAGTATGGATCTTTCAGATACTTTGTTGATATGCTAAAGATTGTGTAACTCACTTCACAGAACAAGAAATCCATGCCATAAGGTGTTATGAAACGATTTCACACGTATCTGTCTTTATCTCACCTCCTACCAGAGAAATGTAACACACCCAGGGAAGCTCTTGGTGTGGTTTTTGGTAAATAAACAGTAGAATGTGTTTACTAGGTAAGATTCACAAAAGAATCTCACCAACTGCTTCTGACAGCACTGCCCACACTATCACCCGAAACCAGACTCCCAATCTCCATCGCCTTAAGAGTCATTCCTCCTCTACCTTCCAGACTAACTTCAATCACATCTCCTTATTAGTTCATGTATTGATTAGCCAGTGAATTCATTTACTGCTATTCCCATTCATGAGCCTCCTCCTATGTACTCCTTTCTTATAACATGACAATCATGATGTTTTGTAACTTTTTATGTATCACTGGTAGTCATATTTTCCTCAAGTAAAAAAGGTTATGTTGGATTTATAACTAGATTTCTAGGCCCAAAATGCTTTTTTTATCTTCACTTCCACCAGCTCAGGGCTTTGGCAGGAACCAGAGATCCTCAATGATGGAATTTGAGGGCTTCTCTGTAACTTCTGATTTCAATCTTCTCTAGACCTTGAAGGATTCAAATCAAGAGCTAATTCTATGCTTTATTTTCCTCTGCTATGGGGCTGAAGGGATCAGTTCTTGCTATCTCCCAGAGAAAATGAAAGTTAATTTTGTGATTTTTCCAATGTGGGCTTCTCCCAGGACTCCAGATTCAGCAACAGTTTGGAGATGTCTAATTAGTTCTCTAACTTGATGTAGCCTCATTTCCTAAGGAAGCTGAGAAAAATCTACCCCTTCTTGTCTTCCCCAGGTCAACAAACAGGAACCTGAGTCATGGATGCCTCTCTCTTTGGTTATAGTTTGAGTCTCCTAACTGTTCTCCTAGGTTCTGTTTCTATTAATTGTTTTAGTTATGTACTGGTGCATGATAGGCCATCACAATATTTAGCCACTAGTTAAAACTCATTATCTCATAGATTCTATGAGCCAGAAATCTGGACACATTTACCTGGGTCCTCCACTTAAGAGGCTCTGACAAAATGGCCATCCAGAGTGTCCTGGGGCTGAGGTTGCGTTTGAACGTATGACTGGGGAAGCACTCACCTCCAAGCTCGCATGACTGAAATCCAGTTCCTTACTGGGTGTTGATAGAGGGCTCCACTCCTCAGCTGCCCATCAGAGCCTCCTCTCAGAGGTTTGCCATGTGGACTTCTCCAAAGTGGCCTTTTGCTTTACCAAAGAGTACAAGTCAAAAAACCAATAAGACACATATAGCCAGACAGTATGTAATCACAGAAGCAGCATCTCACTCCCTTTACCGTGTGTGTGCATGCGTGTGTGTGTGTGTGTGTGTGTGTGTGTGTGTGTGTGTGAAAAGCAACCCACAGGTCCTGCTCACATTTAAGTGGAGCAACTACATGACCGGTAGCCCCAAATACAGAAAACATATTCACGGGATCTGGCATCCTGCAACTTCTGGTTCTTTCCTAAAGTCAAAGTGACAATGAGAGGCAAGTGTTTTGAGATGATTCAGGTCATGCGTACTGTGTGTTATGGAAGAAGATCTTAAGAACAGAGGGCTAAGTGTGTTCAGAGGGAGGGAGCATCCCTGAGGGGAGCTAATGGTAATGTATCTTTCACTGTAATAATTTTAAAAATTTAAACACACAATGTATTTTCCTATCACACCTGGTGCATCCACCATCAACCTTTCATTTACATTAGTTTTGCTCTAATATCAGCCCTCAGAGAGGCCTTTCTAGACAATTCCATCATTGCTCTTTGCCTCCTGTTCCTTCTCTATTTTTATTCTCAGTATTCTTTTTAAATACATAAAATATTATGCATCATACTTAATTGTCTTTTTTTTTAACCATTACTGAGGAGCTCTGTGGCACAAAGCCTGTCTGTTTTGCTCATGGGGTGTGTGCTGACCTACATAAAGGGCAAGTTTATCAGGACAGATGCAAGCGCTGTGCAAGTGGAAAAAAGAAAGTGCAGATCTCTTCGAGTAATTACACTGCTATCATCCAAAGGAGTAGACAAAAGTCCTGGGTTCTGACCACTGGAGAGAGGTGTATCATCCTTTAATTAAGATGAGAACTCCTTCAAGGACAGGCAGTTTCCTGCCGGAGTCCAGCTGCGGCAGGGCAGAGGGTTCCCAAAGGTGGACAGGGAGTCGGCGAGTGAGAGACAGAAGACACTGCACACCAGTCTGTGAGTGAATCTGAATCCCCTTTATTTTTTAGAAGCTGGTTTATTTGCTAACCTTGGCAGCAAAACCCCCAGCCCCAAGTAGGAAGCACCCCAGGCCCAGGGCCAGGCAGAGACAATCCTAAACAATAGGTTTTAATTAACCTCAACCCCAAGCAGGAAGCGCCCCAGGCTTAGGGCTAGGCAGGGACAATCCCAAGCAATAGGTGTCAATTAACTCTTTTGACCTTTGTAACATCTCAATCTTGTTACTTAGTTAGCTTGGGAAATGTAAGCCGATGCACCTGGAT